>JBBDHG010000169.1:0-37500 GCA_037951165.1 Lophius americanus | reverse complement strand
GAGGTTTCTGCCTATTTAAAGGGCTGTCGTTGTTTTTTCTCACTAAATAATTGCTCATTCGTGAATTATTGGGTCACTGTGGAATAAAGAGGAAGGCGTAGACCCGCCCTGTTGTGTGGTAAAAACTATACAGTTCATCGGAATTGGCTTGAAATTGGTTGTGGTTAATCTTTGGCTCTGCTAAAAACATAGAGGGAAAAATTATTACAACAGTTTCATCAACGTGTCAAAACATTAGTCACATAATTTCCTCTTTTTTTTAAAAAACAACAACTAACATCTTTGTGTTGAAGTATTTCCTTAGAATTGGCACATGCAGTCCAGAAAGCCTCTCAAAATGATAAAAGTCCTTTTTATGTGAGGGCTTGTCCTCGCTTGTAAACACTGCTGCTCTTAATCACACTTGCTGACACGCTGACAGGTGAGAGGAGAAGGTGTTAATGTCATGTCCAGTCACAACAACATCATTTCCCTCTCTGTCTTTTTTCCCTGTGTTGCTCCAGAAGCTAAAAGTATTTGGGTTGACTAAAAAAATCTTCCACACATAATAAGTTTCTGGGGCTTATAAAATATTATCACTTGAGACATTTGAATATTTCCTAACCTGTATTACTTCTCTTAGTACTTCCCTTTAATTTCCTGATCAACTGTTTGGTTGAGCACATTTTGAGTCACTATTTCTTATTAAAAAATGTGACTGAATCGGTTTATAATACAGTCCAGTGACGGCATGTATATGCTAAAGAAGAAGGGGCCAAGGATGTAGCCCTGGGGGACACCGCAAGTCAAAGGGAGGAGGAGGCGTTAACAAGGGCTATTAAGAAAGTCCTGTTCGATAATTAGGATTTTTTTTTTTGGTATATTAAAGCATGTGAAGTCTTACTAAACAAAATTATCTAACTTGATGCATCCGAAAAAATCTCTTATAAGGGTCAAACATACTTCACCAAAATGTTGAGCTTAGCTAATTAAAATTGACTATTTTCCCAAAATACATTAAATTATTTACAAGTCCGTTTTTTTTTACTATTTAAAAATGTGCTTAATTCATAAATTCATGGATCATTTTCAAATGATCTATGAAACAGTTTTATCGCGTTATAATGAAGGATATGTGATATAATTATTGCGAACAAGCAGACCGCTGCGTAGTGGCCTTTCTGATCATCGTTTTTTATGCTCAAATTAAATTTCCTATGTTGAATCCTGACAAGATAATTTGTAATTATATGAATGTTGAATTCTTATAGGAAGTTATCAGTCTAAAGATAATACACATCAGCCCCTCCTCACTGAACAACTGACCAACGAGACTACGCAAGAGAATGGAATCCATTTCTTTAAGGATTTAAGATTCATGCTCGTGAATATTGTAGTTATTTCAGATGTAGTAATTGTGTGGGGAATGTTTATAAACCATAGACAAGACTTCACACGCTCAACATAGTTTTATGGTATTGAGGTTTGGGCTGATGACGTCAAATATGTGCGCCAAATGTTACCACGCGGGGACGACTTTGCAGAGGTAGCAAAACATCTGTGGAAGTGTTAGCTTGTCTGTAGAGAGAGTGAAACAACTTTTTGTTTTCTTTTGGATTTGTCAGAAAGCCGGTGCTATCAGCGTCGCGTTTACCAGACCATGCCCCACGACCCCGACCATCCACCGGCCAAGAAATTTAAGCCGGGTTCAATTTTATTCCGTGTCAATAAGAACAAGCGTGGGATGCTGCTGCCGACTAAGGGAAATGGGACCACTCCTATAGACATCCAGAGGAAAAGGCTGCCCATCTACCATGCGAAACATCAGCTGCTTACCCACCTGAGACAGCTGCACAACGCTATCCTAATCGGTAAAGTGCCTAAGCTGCTGTTTACTGATGCTTAAAGCGAACGGCATATAAAGCTAACAACAGTCAAAACTTACAGCATTTAATGCTAACAACATTCAAAACTTACAGCATCTAATGCTAACAACGGTCAACGAACAACAGTCAAAACGTACAGAATCTAATGCTAAGAACATTAAACACTTACAGCATCTAATGCTAACACCAGTCAAAACTTACAGCATCTAATGCTAACAACAGTCAAAACTTACAGCATCTAATGCTAACAACATTAAACACTTACAGCATCTAATGCTAACAACAGTCAAAACTTACAGCATCTAATACTAACAACAGTCAAAACTTACAGCATCTAATGCTAACAACAGTCAAAACTTACAGCATCTAATGCTAACAACATTAAACACTTACAGCATCTAATGCTAACAACAGTCAAAACTTACAGCATCTAATACTAACAACAGTCAAAACTTACAGCATCTAATTCTAACAACATTCAAAACTTACAGCATCTAATGCTAACAACAGTCAAAACTTACAGCATCTAATGCTAACAACATTAAACACTTACAGCATCTAATGCTAACACCAGTCAAAACTTGCAGCATCTAATGCTAACAACAGTCAAAACTTACAGCATCTAATGCTAACAACATTAAACACTTACAGCATCTAATGCTAACAACGGTCAAAACTTACAGCATCTAATACTAACAACAGTCAAAACTTACAGCATCTAATGCTAACAACATTCAAAACTTACAGCATCTAATGCTAACAACGGTCAAAACTTACAGCATCTAATACTAACAACAGTCAAAACTTACAGCATCTAATGCTAACAACAGTCAAAACTTACATCACCTAATGCTACCAACATTAAACACTTACAGCATCTAATGCTAACAACGGTCAAAACTTACAGCATCTAATACTAACAACAGTCAAAACTTACAGCATCTAATGCTAACAACATTCAAAACTTACAGCATCTAATGCTAACAACGGTCAAAACTTACAGCATCTAATACTAACAACAGTCAAAACTTACAGCATCTAATACTAACAACAGTCAAAACTTACAGCATCTAATTCTAACAACATCCAAAACTTACAGCATCTAATGCTAACAACAGTAATTAATTATTATTCATGTTTTATTTCATAATAAGACATGAATAATTACAAATATAGGCAAATATAGGATTTATCTGGTGTTCGCAATAATCAAATCATAAAGGAACAGATTATAAGTGTCTCTTCGTCCCATCTTCAACTCAAAAGCTCAGTTTTTATTACAAATGTAATAAACAAAGGTTTTTGAATGATTTAGCCTCCTGCTGTTGGTTAAAGTCATCACATCTAGGTTGACATCTCGCTCAGAGGAGGCCTTGACTGTTTCTTTTTACAGCTTTCACATGTTGTACTTTCTAACATGACCTTTTCTCTCTCATACATTAGGGGAGACTGGCTCTGGGAAGACCACTCAGGTCCCCCAGTACCTTTATGAGGCCGGCATCGGACGACAGGGAATCATTGCCATCACTCAGCCTCGTCGAGTTGCTGCAATCTCATTGGCTGGAAGAGTGGCAGAGGAGAAGAAGACTCAGCTTGGCAAGCTGGTGAGCACCGTAGACATGTTCCCTCCTTACTGGGTTATTTTTTTAGATTGCCTTAGATTTTAAGTAGGATTTAATTCATATCGTTAGGGACTGTTTTTGTGCCACTAAGATTATTGGATGTGGGTTGCGGTAAACAACGATTATGTATTTTGCCAAGCCAATAAGATAAACTCTTTACCGTCACAACTCTAGTCGGAAACCGTAGGAACGGATGTTGCTCTTGAGACAAACAGAACTCACTGTACCAAATATTGATGAGAAAGTGTTACAATATCTTCTTTTGTGATACCAAATTGATTTTTTCAATACACTTTATTAACTTATAGTTACTATTTTACACAAAGAATGTTAATAGTTTGATTTGGTTGATGTTGGTGACTGTTCGGTGAATGTTTCCATGTTATGGCTCCAACAGTGAATGATCCATCTTCAGACGTTATACTCTTCCATTTCACAGTAATAACATCTGTTGCTATTGGACAAAAAACAAAAATGAAGCAAATTTTCCTAACGTAAACACAAAGACCACAGAAAAACATATTAATGAAAAAATATACAAAACTAACTTTTGTGTAGTATCATATAGATACTTAGGCGAGCAGCAGACAATGTTGTTATCATTAGTAGTATCTGTCGACATCTTACTGGGCTGTTAATAGCGAATCAAACTTCTTTTCAGGTCGGTTACACTGTGCGTTTTGAGGATGTCACGTCCTACGAAACAAAGCTGAAGTTCATGACGGACGGTATGCTCCTGCGCGAGGCCATCGGAGACCCCTTACTGCTGCGCTACACTGTGGTGGTCCTGGATGAAGCTCATGAGCGCACGGTTCACACCGACGTGATGTTCGGCGTGGTTAAAAACGCCCAACGGCGGCGCAGGGAACTCAACAAGGTTCCCTTAAAGGTAGGAGGATGGTTCCGGTCAGCCGGCTTCATTAAGATCTTCCTAACCACTTCACTGGATAAACCCCTTTTCTGCCTTCTGTTAAAGTATATTCATATTCACACAAACCCCAAAAACCTTCACAGGTCATCGTGATGTCCGCCACTATGGATGTGGATTTGTTCTCGGAGTACTTCAACAAGTCACCTGTACTCTACGTGGAGGGCCGGCAGCATCCCATTCAGATTTATTACACCAAGCAGCCTCAGTCAGACTACCTGCAGGCTGCTCTCGTCTCCATCTTCCAGATCCATCAGGTAGATTTTCTTTAAATCAAACAAAAATAATATATTTTTTTTTTTAAGCATTGTAGGAAGCACATCACTGTGAGCGGGAAGCTTTGCTGCATTTATTTTCAAGTAGTGTCAGGATTCTTCTTGACGCTGGAACTCAGAAGGAGGTTGTTGTTTTGCACCCAGGAGGCCCCCCCATCTCATGACATCCTGGTCTTCATGACGGGTCAGGAGGAAATCGAGGCTCTGGCGAGGACATGCAGGGACATCGCTAAGCATCTGCCTGACAGCTCCGGGCGCATGGTAGTTTTACCTTTGTATGCATCGCTACCTCCAGCGCAACAGCTCAGAGTCTTCCATTCGGCTCCAAAGGTAAAGGCATCGGTAAACAGGGGAAGTAGAATTGAAAGGGGCCATTTTGTGCCACACTGACGTCATTTGTTCGCCGTTGTTCCCAACTTTATGGGTCATAGTTTGATTATTTTTTCACGTCATGCAGGATGATCTCTTCTTCCTACCTTCTTCAGGACTGCAGGAAGGTCATCCTCTCAACCAACGTTGCCGAGACGTCAGTTACAATCACTGGGATCAAATATGTGGTCGACACAGGGATGGTTAAGGCCAAACGTTTCAATCCTGGTGAGTTCGGCGGTCACACGCCTTCTTGTGTCTGTGCTTTCTTGGGCATTGTGGTGACATACACTGATTAGGTTCCGATGAAAAGGAGGCAGAACACACATTGTACCACACAACCGATTCACCGATCAGCCGTCATGAAGTAACAGAAAGAGACAACTTTGTTCTGGTCATCACTGACGGCCCGTTTGTTGTTTTCAATTACTGGGTTTAATCATTGTACAATTTTGCTTATCATTATTTTTGACGTTTATGTATTCACACGTCGTCACTTTGGTTTATATGAAGCTCCTGTTTTATAAATAAAGATAAAACTTGCTGAGTGTGCGCAACTCTAGTATAAAACGACTGGGTACACATCTGGATTCAGGAGTCGGATTCGATTGGATGTAGTCTGATATGAGTCGTAACATTTGCTTAATGTTGATGTTAATGTTGAAGCAGTTTCCATAGCAGTGCTAAAAAGTAAAGACGATAAAGGTGTCAGTACATATAATATATAGATATAAACAAAAGTGAATGTTGGCTTCGTGAACATAAATTTAGAGCTCACACACACTCACCAAAAAGTCTTTCTCCTTCACTTCTGGTCATAGTACTATCAGAACTCTCCTTGCATGGTCGTAACCAAGATCTCAAATGATGAAGAGTTGTTTAAATGACTGAGACGGTTCCATATATACACTTTCCCCATCATCCCTCTTTTAACTGTAAATAAAAAGCGCGTCACCACTGGATCCTTCAAACAATGACATTAGAAATGCTTTCCGTTTGTCCCCCTAAACGCGTGTCCCGTTTTCCTCTCCTCTTACTGCACATGTGTGACTCTCAGACAGCGGGCTGGAAGTCCTGGCAGTGCAGCGTGTCTCTAAAGCCCAGGCGTGGCAGCGAGCGGGCCGGGCCGGCAGGGAGGACTCTGGCTCTTGCTATCGTCTCTACACCGAGCAGGAGTTCGATAACTTCATCCCTATGACTGTTCCGGAGATCCAGAGGTACTGTAGGACTCTTTCTATCCAGAAAAGCTCAGTATATACCCATCTGGTAGGATCCAAGCCCCTACTAAAGGTCTATTCATCTATGTGTGTGTGTGTTGCCTGCAGATGTAACATAGCTGGTGTGATGCTGCAGCTCATGGCTCTTGGGATCAAAGATGTGATGAACTTTGATTTCATGTCAAAGCCTTCTCCTGGTAAGATGCCGTTGATCCTGAATCATCGTAGCGCTCATCCAGGCGCGCTGGGATGCTGTACTAACTGTTGGGTTTATCTTAGAGGCCGTTCGTTCCGCGGTGGAGCATTTAGAGCTGCTGGGAGCTGTGGAGAGACAAGAGGGTCAGATTTCCCTCACCGCTCTAGGGAAGAAGATGGCAAGCTTCCCTCTGGAGCCCCGATACGCCAAGGTGAAAGTTTGCGTTTGGTAATGCTCTATGAAACACAGCCGCTGAATCCTTACACAGAGGGACGGCTTGCAGCACAGCCCAGTAAAACTTGTAACACTTTCCTGCCTCATTTCTTCATTTCTGGCAGACCATCCTGCTGTCGCCTGACTACTCCTGTTCGGAGGAGATCTTAAGCATCGTGTCTCTTCTATCAGTTGAGACCGTGCTGTACAACCCCCCGGCTCGTCGGGAAGAAGTGCTAGCTGCACGCAAGAAGTTCAGCTCCAGCGAAGGAGACCACATGACACTGCTCAACATTTATAGGGCTTTCAAGAAAGTCAGCGGCAATAAAGTGAGTAAAGCAATAGTTGGGGAGTAGAGGAAGAACATCTATGTAACCGAGCAACATCCAGATATCAAATTATTCTGTGAAGCCATTCCTTATCCCCCAACATAATGATAATGATGTGTCCTCCTATGAGGACTCTCGTTATAAACCCGTACACCTCTGCTCTGAAAGGAATGGTGCCGGGAGAACTTTGTCAACAGCAGGAACATGGGTCTGGTGAAGGCGGTCCAGGCACAACTCAAGGATATCTGCCTAAAGGTACTCGTGGGAATATTGTGAACGTTTTGGGAGAGGCTGTGCAGTGTCATCTCAAATCAGCATCACATTTCAGTTTCACATTCACCCCAGAGCAGCGAATGAAACTCCATCTAAACGAGCACGGGTTGGAAGGATCGTGTAATAGTGTACAAGGTCTGAAAGCTGGACACCTGAAGTGGATGTGGATTTGTTTTGAGACATGAAATCAACCGAAAACTAATATAAAATAACTCCATAGAACTCATACCTAGTAACAAGTAATCAAGTACCCAGAAGCCTGGAGTTCCTACTTTGATTTAACAAAGTGGTGTTCCCATCGGACCGGATGCAAGCTAACACTTTTAGAATCGTGAGTAGCATCTCTTCACATCAGGCGGGGATCTCAGTACCTCTGAGTTCTTACATCATGTTATTTAAGGTGTTACATCATCTGAACTGAACTGAGTCATTGTTCATACGTAGTTCGGTTTGTTTTACGACATTTTAAAACTAATCTCCTTCATCAGTTGTCGGAATGCTGCATTTCTCTTATGTTTTGAAGCTCAAGAAGTCTTTTACTGACTTAAAAACGTTCCCCAATTTTCCATCTGTGTGTTGTTGACTACAAAATGACTGAATTTTGATTTCCGGTTGACCCGTTTCTTTAGAATTTGCTCTTAAACTTAATCAAGGATGAAGGCATTTGTATCAAGTGATCAAGTGTTCTCATGCCACAACACCAGGCAGGCTGCTTCCTTTTATTGATAACTAATTGCTGTGATCTGGACTACCAGTAAATCATCGGTCGGCAGAAACACAACTTTCTCTTTCCTTTGCCAGCTCAATGTAAAGCTGGAGTCTTGTGGAGCGGACACAGGACACGTTCGCCGCTGCCTCGCCCACGGGATGTTCATCAATGCTGCAGAGCTGCAGCTGGATGGCAGCTACTTGGCTCTGGACACCCACCAGCCTGTGGCCATCCACCCCTCCTCCGTCCTTTTCCAGGCGAAGCCAGCGTACGTGGTCTTCAATGAGCTTCTGCACACATCCCGCTGCTACATGAGAGACCTGTGTCTGGTGGACGCCGACTGGCTGTTGGACGCAGCCCCCGAGTACTTTGGCCGCAAACTCCGACCAACCACGAGTTAACCGGTCGAGAAGAACAGGACTGAAGTAAATCTCTGTAGGGCTCTTTGGTGAAACGGCCACATGACGGGGAATCTAGAACAAATCAGAAGAGGATGCTTTCTTCGTAAACTTCTCTGGACATCTCTACCTCTCGGTCGGCACGCATTCAGTGGGTGCCACTGCAGCAGAAATCGGCATTCTGAGGCCTCACAAGCTGGAATGTTTCTCACATTTATAAATTGTTTCTTCTGCCTGAGAGTATTTTATTCGTTCATTGTACAAAAAAAAAAATCTTCTTTTGAGGGGTCATGCAAAGACATCTTTGCTCCTTTTGTCATTTAACCACACAGACGCAGTCGTCCTCATAAACAACGTCTGGTGTTTGGATAATTCATCACGTTATTGCCTCTTAGTGATCCAATCAGACTCGACAGAGTGTAGATGTATTTTTTGTGGATTCTTAATCCACCTAATAGACTATATTCTCCAAAGTTATGACACACCTCCAAGTGTTGCTGATTTTTCTGCATGATGGTGACCGTTCATATCATGTGTTTTGGTTCATACAAAGAGGTCGTTCAGGATTTTGTACATGCAAGGACAGTATATTTTTCTTGACATAATTTATAAGACTATTTAGTTACAAGAAAAATTAGTTGTTTTGGGGATGAATATTAGATTTTTAGACGTCAAAGTGACATTATTTTCTTTCTCTAAATGAAGCAATTTTCTTGCTAGCCTTTGCATGTCTTTTTTTTTTTTTCAATTAATGATTGTATCATCAGCTCGGAATAATCATTCTTGTCAGGAAAAAAACGCCTTATTCTCTAGGTTTCACTCTGCTGTCGGATTGAATGCATCTTCTACACAAACTGAACATAGATGTGTGCTGACAGAAAAATGTATGGATGTTATAACTAATGGTCTGATCACTAACTCTGTCGGGTTATCACTAAGTTGGCGAGTCGGATGGATACGCTGTCCTTTTTACACCTCACTCAGGATTGTACTTTTTAACCTGAATAAATAAGAAATGTCCATTTGTGCAGCATATGCTAGAGAATCTCTACCCAGGGTGTGTTCAGTGTTTGAGGCTCTTACAGATGATGTGCTTTTTAAGATATTTTTTTCAGTTACAAAGGAAAAGTGAGACATTTACGAGCTGCACGTAATAAAGTTTGTAAAGCATGCCTTTTGAAGAGTATATTTAATATGTTTTGGTAAAGATTACTGTTATTTCCAATAAATTTGCAGACACTGTCTCAATGATGGAGAGTAAGTGTGATATTAAAGAATCAGAGGCATGGCCACTATCCCATTCAATCTTTGATATCTGCCGAAGAGAAGCTCCGCGGTTTTATAAGTGAAAGCTTTCAGTATTATTGTTGGGGATTAGTTCAAAAGTTAGAAGTCACTATTAATCCCTGCAAATGTAAATCATGTGTAGACTATCACATTTCCAAATAAAAAAAAAGAAATCTTCACCTTCAGTTTAGATTTTAGTACCGTCCGTTGGTGTGTAAGACCCATGAAAATGAGTAGTACATGTTTGAGATGGAGATGAAATTAAAAGAAATAGTTCTTAGAGAGCAGCGCCCTCCTCCGGTAGAAAGGTGTCTCCTCATGATGATGCATCTGATTCATTTCATTACACTACATACTTGGACTGATGCAATCCTTCCCTCCATGATGCTTCTGTCTACTGTGTTAAGAAAGCTGGTTGGTGTTTCAAGAGCATTTGCTCTGAACAACATCCCCTGTAAAAGCATTTGTTTGAAAAGATCCGGTGTTAAAAAAGCTGCTTAGATAACTGCTTAGTTTGAACTTCAGAGTCCTAGATTTTTATTTTTAAATTCTAGAATGCCTCTGCTGACCCAAAAGGATAAGAAACATCACCTTTATGCTCAGAACCATCTAGATAAGCCACATACATTTGGGGATGAAATTCTTTGGAGCAATGAGACACAACTCATCTTTCAGGTCTGTGAATCGGTGGTTGTCTGGGGGAGAAAGATTAAGCCACAGTGGTTCTCTGATGCTCTGGTTCTGCCTTGCTCTTTCAGGCACTGGAAACCTGAAGTGTGTAGACAGTAAGTTGGATTTCACCAAAGATCAGGATATCCTAAAAGAAAATGTGTCATCATCAGTGAGGACACTGAAGATTGAACGACATAGCAGCTTAAAGGTCTCTGCAAAGTACAGAGGATTTTCTATAAAGTGTTGCATCATTGATTTTGAGACTCCGACAGTTAGTAAAAATAATATTTTTGGGTAAAAAACTTAAGTTTTATGAGTTGTATTGAGCTCTTTAAACTGCTTTTGTTCTGTGTTATTTTTGCACACAGCAAACAGCATATTTAAACAATAATTTATTTAAGGAGTAAGCTGAAAACTTCCTCTGTGCGCCACAGGGGGCACTGTTGATTCCGTTGTGACTTATTCTTATCGAAAACTTTAAAGAATAATATATCAGATTATATTTGGCCAGTTATTAATATGATTCACAGATGTATAAATATACATTGTACAATAATATATATTGTATTCGAAATACAGTAATTCTGTTATTTTAGCTCTTGTGGTATTGTTTCCGGTTCAGAGGTCATAGTTACGATAGGTCAAGGTGTCCTTCCACACGTGCCGTCCATGATCTTTCAGAGGCAGTAGTGTTCGGGACGCAGTCGGTGTTTATAGCTGTCATTAATTTATTTTGTCCTTACACGCCTTGATATTTCTATAGAGTCATGCTGAAGTCAGTTGTTCGTGCGGTCGGGGCGGCTGTTCGCCTTTCCTCCACCACCTCAGCAGCCCGGGCTTTGCCCCTCTGCTGTCCGACACTTTGCGCTCCAAGTTCGGCAACAACTCGGCCCTTCACCCGGTCCCTCTGGATGCTGAACAACAACGGAGCCAATTCCGGATACAGGCCGAAACTTTTCGGGTCCAAAGCATTGAATCCGTTGGTGTCGTGTGGATGTGGAGCACTACACACAGAAGGTAACATGTCATGTGGATATATTTAAAGAAGCTAGCTAGCTTAAGTTATTGACCGGTATACAGTCAGGTCAAAACACCGAAACACAATTAAACTTCGTTGAGAGGCTACATACGAAACCGTGATTATTCTCATTAATTAAACTCATTAATATAAAATGTTATAGTTCCCATTTAGAAATTAATGCTAAACAAAACCATAGTTATAACAATGAAAAAAAGTCATTCATTGACGGTGACCTGGATATTCAGTTTAAATATTTGTATCCATATTCAATATGTTCAGAACTAAATGATGTAAGACCGGCCTTTGAAACCCAAAGCATGGCTGGATTCTAAATCATTGTATAAAATAAAGCGAGTCACTGGCTGATCCAACTGAATTTCATTACAACAACTTGTGTGTTTGGCCCCCCACGGGCCTGTATCAAGTCTCAGAAGGCTCTTGGTGAGACACGGAGGATGGTGTCCTTCGATCTCCTCCCAGACCTGGATCAGGCTATCAGGTCTGCCCTGCTGCCTGTCTGATGCACCTCTACATTTCATCCCAGAGGTTTTCAATTGGATTCATGTCTGCGGGATGTGAGGGCCGGTAGTTGATATCAATGCCTTCATCATCCAAACCCTCGTGTGACAGTGGGTTTGAGGATTTTAACCTGGTACCTAACAGCAGTCTCTGGTACCGTTCGCTATCACAAGGAGGTGTGAGCCTCCATGATAAGCCTATCTCACATGTATTCAGTTTGCACCTGCTCTCATCTGTGAAGAGAAAGGAGTGCTAATGGCAAACCTGCCGCTGTTGTTGCACCCCTGTGAATGCTAATCATGTTGAACAGTGCTAGGCCGTGAGCACAAGTCTCACTTCAGCGCATTGGGCCTTCATGCCAAGCTTCTGGACTCTTTCTGACAGTGTGGTAGGATGGAGACTCGACATGACCCCTGA
Organism: Lophius americanus; assembly: GCA_037951165.1. Lineage (NCBI taxonomy): Eukaryota > Metazoa > Chordata > Actinopteri > Lophiiformes > Lophiidae > Lophius > Lophius americanus. The sequence goes on along the minus strand of JBBDHG010000169.1, from coordinate 25,190 downwards.
GAGTATTTTATTCGTTCATTGTACAGTTTTCTCGAGATCTGGCAGTGCTCACCCTGTTCCTCCTCGCACAAAGTAGCAGATACCGGTCGGGTTGGTGGGTTGTTAGCTTTCTAGAGCCTGTCCAGCTGTACTGGTGAAACTGCCTGTCTTATGGAATCTCCTCCATACTGTTGAAACTGTGCTGGGAGACACAGCAGATAAAATGAGTCTACGAACCACCACCTGGAAAACCATTAAGTTTTAGAGGGATGTCTTACGGTTATTACTACTGTCAAATGTTTCAAAGCAGATGAGATTGACTCAAAATCATTTGCTCTTCCTTACTGGACAGATCCATATCCTAGACGATAACACGACGTGATGATAAAGTGTAGTAAACTTCATCTGTCAGTCGTTATCGGGTTCTGGAGAATCTGTATACGTTCTGTATTAAGAGGGGTCCAATGTCAGTTCTCTTTTAGTTGCTTCAGGATAAGGAATGTCAAATCGTTCCTACTAATTTTTTGTCCTAAATGTCTATCAAAACAGGTGACAAAGCATTTTTTGATTTCCTGAATGATGAACTCAAAGAGGAGAAGAAGATCCAGAAAAACAAAAGCTTTCCCAAGATGTCTGGAGGATGGGAAACGGCCATGAACGGCACCGAGGTTAAACTCACAAGGAGCGTTGGAGAAGAGAAGTAAGGCTGGTGATCATCCACAAATTATCGACACTTAGGTTGACTAATACGCCGTTAATACTGTCCTCTTTTTCTTTTCTTCTTCTACAGAATCACAGTCACATTCAATGTCAATAACAGCATTCCTCCCAACTTTGAAGAGGAGGCTGAGCAAGGACAGCAGAAACCAGCAGAGGAAGAGGTGAGTTACGACAGGCGTGACTGCTCTAATGTTCTGGAAAGTTGTTGGAAAAACCAAAATTGTATCATTTCAAGCTGTTGACATTATTAAAATATTAACACTGAAATGATTATGCACCTCTTTTTTTCCTCCACAGCCAGAAATAGTTTCCACGCCCAACTTTGTGGTTGAAGTAACGAAACAGGCTTCAAAACATTCCCTGGTGTTTGACTGCCATTTCCCTGAAGAGGAGGTAAACAAAGTTTTTCATGCGTCTGCGCAGAAAAGGAATATCTGAGATGTTAATCACTGACAGCAGCATCAGGTCTCTTTAATTAAAGCAACTGGTCAATGGATTAGCTGAAAAGAAAACAGTTACCAACTAGTTGGATAAGACGTGTAATGATGTCACACTGATATCAAACAATATAACAACCAAACTCAATGAGGCGGTGAACTCGGCCATGTTTGTTTGTGTTTCCATCCATTCTATGAGTGGGGTTTTCTCTGAATGAGGGTTTATGGGGGATTACTCTAAAACTGTTGAGTATTTCGTCATTAAACCTTATGAGCACGTCATCCATGTACCGAGGAGGAGCGTTACGATATTTTGGTAATAAAGAGCTTTTTTTCCCCCTTTTTTTAAATCCTTTTCTTCAATTTCTCTTCAGAGATTGTGATCCAGGGATTCAATTAGCTTATATTTCGGTCACATGTGATCCGTTGCATTTTTTATGTCTCATTTCATGCATTCACCTTTGATAGATGTTGCTCTTGGTCTTTTAATGTTACTTCACTCCTCAAATCTGTGATTTAACAAGAATTGTAATCAACTTGGACATTGTGACAGGTGTGAGGCGGTCGTCTTCATGCTTGTTGATAATGACAGTTTTTGTTAGGGGCAGTCTGAGTCTCTGATGTTTCCCTCTTGACTCTTAACCCAACAATCTGCTTCTTAAAGATGGGTCATGGCGAAGGAGAAGAGGAGAGCGACATATTTGCCATTCGTGAGGTCAGCTTCCAGCCTGAGGGAGACACTGAGTGGAAGGAGACCAGTTATACCCTAAACACAGACTCTCTGGACTGGGTAAGATCGTTGTAATAACTTATTTCATAGCCGCGAATGAAGCTGACACAGACATTAGTCATTTAAAGTGACGCCTAAGTAACTGTGTTGTTTTTCCAGGCCCTGTATGACCACCTGATGGACTTCCTGGCCGACCGGGGGATTGACAACACTTTTACCGATGAAGTCATGGAGCTCAGCACTGCCGTCGAGCATCAAGAGTACATCAAATTCCTGGAAGACCTCCAAGGATTCGTCAAATGCAATTAATGTTAGATTTCACTTTTGTTCAGAGCACATCCTGGTTGAGTTGAAGGTATGATCATTCAGCAGCACCGATCGATCCATAGCCTTTGCATCGAAAGAGACTGATGACTACTTATGCCGTTGTCTGAAACAGTTGGTCATGTTGCCAGAAGTTGTCACATATATATTTCTGTTGCAATGATGACTTGATTTTTCTCTAAGTTACAAGAAGGCAGTTTAAGTTGACATAAACGAAGGCCATAACTGATACAGGTAAACGGCAGCGGGCGACATCATCTTACACGCCTCTCTATTTTGGCCCTTTAAGTGGACCCTTCTAAAGGGACCCTTCCAAAAAAGTATTTTTCAAGAAGTGAAAGAAAAATAAAAGCCTAAAATGTGTGATATTGGTCCTGAGTGACGTACGTGTGACTGCCGCTGGTTTTACTACTTGACCATCCTGAGGAGAGTCTTGTGGCTGGTTCAGGCAGGGAGTTCCTGTTGACTGTTATTTATGTGAAACAACCCAACCCCTAATAAATGTGTAAAACTGAAAGGCTTACATCTGCAAATGGAAGATCAGCGCCAATAAAACGGTTTGATATTGAATGGATGGGTTTATTTATTTATTTTCACATGTTACTGGTGGCGCTGGAATTCTTGACGTGGGCAAATTCTGAGTGAAACCGGAAATTAATTTAGTCCTGAATGAAACTGAAATGTTAGCCAAAGTTCTAAAATGGTGAATATATAAACCATAAAGCAAAGTTTTTTTCCAGTCGAGTGAACTTTGGGAAATAATCTTTTCAGAATTTAAACGACTAGGATGCTCTTTTGATAAATAGTCATTACAAGGTAAATAATTCTGTCTCTGTGTCGACTCTGTGATGAACGTAAGAATCGTCCTGGGTTTACCCTGCCTGTCGCTCAATGTCAGCTGGGATTGGCTCCAACCCCCCCATCTTGAAGATATTGAGGGCCGGATTCTAAATCAAACCCGAAATCAATGTGGAAAACTGAAATCCCAGTCTCACAAACTCACGCTGAGTCTCTGCCGGGAGACAGAGCAAACCTTCTTGTGTCAGCATGTATGGATGTTCCATCCTGGAGGACCTTGACCGTGTGTGTAACCTGAACTGGACTGCAGATCCACATCCACCAGTAAAGACAAGGACACCAGAAGAACACAAAACTAGAAAAAAATCCATCAGGAAGGATGAGGAGGGAGAGAAGCTCTGCGGCCACCACCTGAAAAAATCATTACCTCTTTGGGGGATCGTCTCGCCGTTGCGTGCTACACGTGCTCAGTCCTCGTTTTCTGCTTCATGGTCCGGGGCATCGGTTTATTTCAGCTGCTCTCATTCAGTCAGCCTCATCCACCCTATCACTGCCTCCATACCTGCATGCTCCGCCCATCACCATCACATCAGCTGTCTTGAAATATGACTCTAGTTAACTCATGTGACTCGTTCACTCGCCCTCTACCCCCACATCTCTGCCCGGATCAATCAGCCTCAGCAGAGTCACCAGCCACCATCACCACCCCCTGACTCCGAAGGGGGTAGCCTATATTCCATGCTGCTGTTCAGGGAAGAGACCCATCGATCACAATCTCCTCGAAGAGTCTGAGAACCAAAGACTGTCTTATAGATGAACTGTGACTAATCATTCCCGGTCCCTCCATTCTTCTTCTCTGACTGTAATACTGTTGTCACGAAAGAGAAGAAGGCATAACTGCAGTAATAAAACGGTCTTATGTAATAAGACGTGTGTTTATAGTCCTCTTACGTTAAAGACCACATGAGCAAAAAGCAGATCATAAATGAAGGTGGAGGCTGATTTGCACGGAGAGGTAAACTAGTCGGGTTAAAAAACAATGAGGGCAGAAAAGCCCTTTTTCTTTTTTAAGTAAATGATGGTGCTTTATTGGAGGTGTTCCTTATTTGGTTCTGTTCTGCCCCTGGTTCGGGCCTGATCATCATTTCTATTAGGTCTGGTCTATTAATAATTACCGCCCTGAGTGATTAGTGGTGAGGAGGACTTTACCACCGGAGGAGGAGGAGGAGGAGGAGGAGGTGGACATATTGACAGTGGCTCTTACTCAACAGTGAGCACACAGACGGTCTCAGCTGACACATGAGGGGCCTCCCTGCCGTCACAGGGGTCCTGAACCGTCTGAAGGAAGCAGGTGAGGAGCAGAGAGGAGAGGGAGTCAGCTGAGCACAGGGTTCTCCGGCTGGATGAAAGCGCACCATGGCGGCCAAAGGGAGAGTCAGTCCGGCGGGACGGAACCGGCTCCAGGACTCCTCGGACTCGGACTCGGACGCGGAGGGTGAACCCACCCGGGTGTCCGGTGGCGGGATGTCCACCGGCTCCTTCTCCAGCCTACAGGTCATCCACAGCGGACACTTCATGGTGTCTTCGCCGCACAGCGACTCGGCGCAGCGCCGCAGGAGAAGCGGCGGCTCTCTGGGTTACGACTTCGACACGGTGAACCGGATGTGGTGCCAAACGTACCGGTACGGCCCGCTCAGCTCCGGGAGCCTGAGCATCGACCCCACTCTGACCCGCCTGTTCGACTGCATGTCCCTGGCCTACAGGTGGGTCCTTACAGCAGCCGGCCGGAGAGAGGAGAGAGGAGAAGGAGAGAGGAGAGAGGAGAGGAGAGAGGAGAGAGGAGAGAGGAGAGAGGAGAGGAGAGAGGAGAGGAGAGGAGGAGAGAGGAGAGAGGAGAGAGGAGAGGAGAGAGGAGAGAGGAGAGGAGAGAGGAGAGGAGAGGAGAGAGGGATCGCCTCCTCCGGGCAGACGGGCTGAGTTAAAAGCAGCTGAGTCACACTTTGTTATTTTCCCCTTGTATCCCCAGCAGTTCCCCTGAAGGAAGGTTTGGGTAGAGTCATAAATTATTGCCACAGTGAGATCTTAGAGAAAAAAAAGCCAGAATTTTCTAAATAGAACTGTCATATTAATTACACAGTAATAAATGTATTTCTTAACCCACACAGTGGTCTGCTTATACACTTTTTAATGAGGTTGCATGAAGAGTTCTAGGACAGATCAGGGTTTCAACTGGTCGATCTTGTTGTTTAGGCTGAGCTGTGTGGATTTGTTGGGTTTTTTTCAGACTCTTGCACAACAGCGAGGAAAGTCTTCACTGAAAGCTGGACTTTGTCTCTTGTTGTTTGAAAGCCACGGAAATATGACAGTGTCACTGAGGGGAGCAAGGGAAGTTTCCCTGAAATGATCTCCTGGGTTAAGAAGGGGAAAGTAAAAAAAAAAGTGACTTCAGGCTGTATATCTTAATTGTTTTGTTATCTCAGATTTTAATCTGCGTGACAGTGAACCTGAGAAAATCCTGGGAAGAAAAAAAAGAACCTCAACCTGAATGGCTTCTAGCCTAAAGAAATCTATTGTCCAACCTTTGACTGCGGGCCTATTAAGTCTTTTTTTTATAGTTTGATGATAGTTGCACAAGAGCCAATGGTGGTAACCAAATACAACAGAACACAATATGGACCTGCGTATGTCATTAACAGACATCATATACTCTTAACTATGTGTAGCAAGTGGAATATATTTGTAATCCTCTGCTCTCTCTCTCTCTCTCTCTCTCTCTCTCTCTCTCTCTCTTATCAACCAGACACTGGCGTTAATTGGCTCATCTCCAGATGTTTTTCCTTTTCCTTGTTAATCTGTTGCCTCTGCTGGTTTCCAGTTTGTGACACGCAGCGATACCAGTCCATTAAAAACATGCTGAAAATGACACCCCCCCCCCCACTCGCTTCCTAGCAACACCCTCAGTTTTTCACATTATGGGTCTTCTTCTCAACACTCATCAGGCTGAGTGACGCTGAAACTAAGTGCAAACAGCCTGGGAGTGCACTGCTGAATAAACTCATCGGAAGCTATTAATCAAATTCAGGACAGGTTTCCAACAAGGGTCCACTGTGTCCAATTTTACGCTGATGATACGTGTCGTTCTTTCACTTTATTTCCAGGGAGACTGAAGAGCGTCATGGAGCATTATGCATTTTCAAACTTCTCATGCATGTGTGTGTGTGTGTGTGTTTGAATATTGCAGTGGAAAGATAGTCTCTCCCAAGTGGAAGTCGTTTAAGGGTCTGCGGTTGCTGTGGAGGGATAAGATCCGTTTGAACAATGCAATCTGGAGGGCTTGGTTCATTCAGTGTGAGTCCGCAGCTCTTCGCCTTCACTCATATTCCCTCATATGCATCAATAAATCAATGGCAGCATGTTTATGCTAAAGAGTAGGGAAGGAGGGAGCCCTGGGGGACACCACAACCACAAGTCAAAAGGTCCGCCAAGAAGCCATGACTATTTAAAACTATTTTTGTCAATTTGGCCCTTATACTCCGACGTATTTCCCCATATATTTATAATTCTTTGTTAAATTTAGAGTGTCTAAGATACTGAATTGATAAATGCCCCCAAAGAAATCCTTTTTTCATCGTCCACATGAGTTTATTTTTCTTGGTGAGGACAACAGAGGGTTAAATGGTACATCTGACTTGTTGTTTTTTGTATATCTGCTGTGTTAAGATGTGGAGAAGAGGAAGAACCCAGTGTGCGGCTTCGTCACACCACTGGAGGGCTCGGACGCTGATTCCCATCGAAAGCCAGAAGTGAGTGATGAAGTTAAAAGCTGCAGTCTCTCTCTGCTACAGATGGTTGGAAGTGTAGAGAACAGATAATAAAACATTCATTCTTCCTGTGCAGTCGTGGCTTTACTGTATTACATTGTTTGTATGTCTGCGTCACGTCGACAGGCGATTGTCTTAGAGGGAAGCTACTGGAAGCGAAGGATTGAGGTGGTGATCAAGGAGTATCATAAGTGGAGGATTTATTACAAGAAGAGGGTGAGCAATCTTGTTGTTGTTGTTTCTTTACTCATATTTCCTCTGTCCTTGATATGAGAAGAGAAAGATGAAGGGGAAATCTTCCACAGGGTTAATCCTACTAACTCTGGAGATATCCCCGACTTTTTATGACAGCGATTTTTGTTTGGTTGAAAACTCCGATGGGTCATGTTTACAGATTAACAAGATAAAAAATGCTGTTTTATCCTCAAAACATATCGTCATAAGACAAATACAACCTGAGCAAACACAAAATACGTAAAAAAAAAACCAAAACATTATTTCTTTTATTGAACCCAAAAGATTATCCAACACTTACTGTAAAAAAGTATTTTCTCCCTTTCAGAGTAAACTCAAAAAACAACCAAACTGGATTAATAACTGGTTCTAGCTGGTACGAAAACACCCGCACTTGATTACTAGCATCCCTGGTCAACCACATCAACACTTATAAAGCAATTTCTAAGCAGGAAGTTGGCTCACACATGTCACCAGTGACACACTATGATCAAACGAAGAAGAGGATGAAGAAGGGGATTCATTATTTGTTTGTCAGGGAAGGGTTCTAAGGCTCAGACACTGACACAAGATCTTCAAATGGACAAGAAAAAGAACGTTAGTGTATCTTCCCAGAAGAAGAAGACCTACAAATTCTCCCCAAGAGCATGGCGACGGCGCGGCCCGGAAGTCACAAAAGATCCAAATGAAGCAGCTGAATAATTAAGCTTGTGATGTAAATACAGGTGTGCAAAAAGATTCAGAAAAATAAGAAAAAAACTTACTTGGGTTTCGACATTTACCCTTTTTAAATTGTTGCCCGACATTGTGAGTCAAAGGAGTGAGACCGGATTGATAGGTTTTGGTACCTGAGGCCCCCAATCATCTCCCTCAATCACCGTGGTCACCAGAGAGACAGGCTCCGCCTCCCTCCATGCTTTGAGGAGATTGAGTTGATTGACATGTGTTGCCCCGCCCCTGTCAGAATGCACCACCTCATAGATAACCTCGCCCACTCTCCCTCTCACCTCAAAGGGTCCTAGAAGTTTGGAGATGGAAGATGGAAGCAGTAGAAGCAATTTAGCTACCGGTGCAAACTGACTCAACCTAGTCAGGACTCAGGTCCAGGATGTACTGGACCTCTTTCTTACTCGGGCTTGGACCCTCCTTCCAGTTTTCATTAATGAGGCCCTGTTTGTTAGCAAGTGAACATTTTTCTCCTGAAGTGTGTCTGTGGCTGTAAAAATGGGCAAGAGTAAAAAACTGGGCGACTTTGTTATCGGCCAAATTGTTTTGGGCAAAAGGACTGGGTCAGAGCATCTCCAGAACAGGAGGTCGTTTTGTGTGGTCCCGATCTGGGGAACAACAACTAGCAATGTTACTTTTGATAGAAAGGTGTCTGAACCACAGAAGTAATAATAATAGATAATAATAATACATTTAATTTATAATACATTTAACATTTGGATCAAAGTGTTAGTGTTAAGAAGTGTCTGAGTGGGCCCGCTCAAGAGGAAGCAGGAGGTTTTATTGTTATGGCTGAGAGGTGTGTATTGTACAGCCCTGACCTCTCCGCTCTCTACAGTTTTTGGATGTATCAGGTGGAGCTTCCCTGGAAGAATCAGAATCAGAAGATTCGGTTATGGCGTTGGGGATTTGTCGGGACAAAATAAGCGCTCACTCTTGAGCATTTATTTATTTATATTTATCTGTAAATCACACTTCTCTTGTTGTTTGTGCAGCTTCAGAAAAAGAAGGGTGTTATTCTATCAATGTTCCAAGAGACTTAAGTCCATACTTACTTTTATTCTAACGTCTCGTGCCGACAAATATTCTTCTCGACCAATGAAAACTGTCGATTCAGACTCCAGCGTGTCCCGCCCGCCTTTTTGAACACAGTTGGATGTGAACCTGCCCTTCAGAATCCCCTGAGCGGTTATTTTAGGTACATGTATTCAGCCTGCCTCCCTTAGAGGTAGAGAGAACATGAAGAAAAAGAAACAGGAAAATCTGTCCAACAACTTGCGTCATTGCCGGGCGTTTATAGGTAATTGACACATATTGGTTTCCATCAGCGACAACACGTCTGGCACCTACGGGCTTTTTATCTGTATGCCGGTGAAACAGCTGCTGAAAATGTGCTGCCACTACAATCAAATCTGACCTACTTCCGCTTTGGAAAAGTTGAGCGGCTGCGGGGCGGCGAGTGTGACAGGGACAGTGGTAGAACCAAACAGAGGAAGAGGAGGAGAAAGAAGGGAGGTAGGAGAAAAAGATACGGAGGGATCCAGGGGAAGCTTCTCCGTCATGTTGGCAATCGGATGAGAGTTCGGCATGCAGCCATTATAGGCACTGCCATAGTGCACACTGGGAATTTTGCCATTAATGATAATTAGATTGTATGAAATAATTCAGAATTTACTTCTTTCTTGTGTTTTACTCGCCGACTCTTGTTAATGAGATGTTTCTCTTTTCACACAGGTAATATCAATTGAAACAACATCTTTAAACAAGCTAGGCCTAAGCTGTGTCCCCTGACAGCAGGGGTGTATCACCACAAAAGACCCCAATCCCCTGTGTGGTGCAAGTCCAATATGAATGTAGAATATGTTTTAGAAGAAGATTCAGTTTTACTTCAGTGTTTGTCGAATAATCTACTTATGAAACTCCAAGAAAAGAAAAAGAGAATTTGTCAACAAATCAGTCTTAAATGTATTATAATTAAAATGTATTATTATTATTATTACTTTGAGCATCTTCTGCCTTTTTGAACCCAAACATTCACCATTTGAGGCAGAATGATGGCGACTATGTCCGACGACATGGATGGTGAGGCTGGCGCTGGTGCCTCCATTTTCTTCACACACACCATACTCTTTCTAGACACACACTACATCTATCCGACTGAGTTGCACAAGGCAATGAATGTGTGTTTTAAAGAGGTGTGTGACATTCTTAATGATGTCCCCGTACACAATAAAACAATTAAGATATCGTCATAAGCTATAGGTATTGCACAAACTGCTCTTGTAGTGTTTAATACTTCCATGAGAACGTACTCGTACGCATGTACTTAACAGGTCAAAGGTCACTAAACCAGATTGTTGAGCCCTGCTTTCTCAAACTTTTATCTCACCTGTGTCACAGTCAATCCATGCGTTGGAAAAAAACAAACCCTTCAGTAAAACCCTGGTGTTGTTTTAGTTATGTCTGCATTTATGCCGTTTGTTTTATGATGACTGTCACTCAAATCTAAAAGTAGATGTTGATATATAAATAAAGTTTCATTCCTATACTCATAAAATAACCAGGCGTTACTTTCTATATGGAGGACTACATCTGTCTGCTGTTTATCAGTCTGCACATTTGATCCAGATGGAAATAAGAAAACAATTATTACTAACTCTTTTTGCATATTCTATTTCCCCTCTTCAATATATGATAATCATTTCAGTTTTCTCCCATTCAGCTATCTGTCCTCTGTACCTACCTACCTACCTACCTACCCACCTACCTACCCACCTACCTACTCACCTACCTACCTACTTACCTACCTACCTACCTACCTACCCACCTACCTACCTACCTACATACCTACCTACCCACCTACCTACCTACCTACCTACCTACCTACCCACCTACCTACCTACATACCTACCTACCTATCTACCTACCTATCTACCTACCTTCTTACCTACCTACCTACCTACCTACCTACCTATCTACCTACCTTCTTACCTACATACCTACCTACCTATCTACCTACCTATCTACCTACCTTCTTACCTACCTACCTACCTACCTACCTACCTACCTATCTACCTACCTTCTTACCTACCTACCTACCTACCTACCTACCTACCTACCCACCCACCTACATACCTACCTACCTACCCATCTACCTACCTACCTACCTACCTACCTACTTACCCACCTACATACCTACCTACCTACCTTCTTACCTACCTACCTACCCACCTACCTACCCACCTACCTACCTACCTACCTACCTACCTACCCACCCACCTACATACCTACCTACCTACCCACCTACCTACCTACCTACCTACCTACCTACCCACCTACCCACCTACCTACCTACCCACCTACCTACCCACCTACCTACCCACCTACCTACCTACCTACCTACCTACCTACCTACCTACCTACCTAAGGTACTAGTTATAATAGTTATATTTATTATCGTGAAATAATGAAATATTTATGAGTAAGATGTAGTAATACTTCAAACGTATTACTCCAATTATCAGTTGATGTAGTTCAGCTGATAATTTTCTGTAAATTTGTCCTTTTATTTTATTTTTTCATTTCTAATCCCTGCAGAAATGACACATTTTCTTTCTCATCTCTCATTAATGACCCTCGTGTCACTCAAAGAAAACTTGATGCCCTAAAACACAATCATCCGACATCACCCAGTTCCAGGAAACCCTTCAAAAACATTTATTACAATCCCCATCGGAAGTGAGAAACGACTCCGATGCCAACCTTCTTTTTTTATTCCCCGGCGGAGGCGGAGGCAGCAGCAGGTTGTGTTTGTTGGTTGGTGGGTTGGTGGGGGTCTCAGGTCTGCTTGTTTGCCCACACGTGAGTGTGACTGCCAGAATTAGGTCAGGGACAAAAGGCTGCTGCTCTTGTTGAAATGGTGAGACATGAAAATAAAGGAATGAACAAAGCAGACATAATGATAACCGGTGTGGTCCTAGTGTTTCTGGACGACATGTGCCACCCACCCACTCACACTCACACACACACACACACACACACACACACACACACACACACACACACACACACACACACACACACAAACACACACACAACAATCTTACCTTATTTCTACTTGAACACTTACATTCTACCTCAAAGGGAAACAAATAGAGAGGAATATTAATAAATGTGCGCTTGGACGTAATCAAAACAGTTTCCGGTTCAGACTGGGCTTCCCTATAAATGTGGCCTCACACTTTAAATTTGAGAGACAACAAGGACATCAGGGTGAAGCAAAGCGTCTCAAACCGAGGGAAAACGTTGGTCTGGAGTTGTGCTTTTTAAAAATTGGATTTTTAAGACGTGAGTGAACACTTGGAAATTCGATGTGATACTTGAGGAGATACAACTGTTTCATATATATGTTTTTTATTTTGTAAATGGATGTAAGGGTGTGTCTTAGTGAGAGTTATAAACCAGAAGCGACTTATCATTCAGAATTTCTTTAGTTTTGAAATGCAGCTTTTAGTGCAGATAACATCTTAGATTTTGTTTTTAACATTTTCCTCATAATTTAACGTCACTCTAACATTTACTTTAACTTTTGATGTACTTTTTGGAGTGGATCCAGATAAAGGCGTGGATTTAAGGTAATTCTTTTTTTAAACTTTCGTTACCTTGCAAGATTTTTGGAAAACTCATTTCTCAGGGAATTATGCATAAATCTTGATTTAACCCCTAAAATAAACGGATACTTTATCACGTAGGTTTTTCATTGAATCGTTGGCTTTTCCAAATCCATTCTTCTTTTATAATGGGACTAAGAGTTGTCATGAGTGTCATTCTTGTTTCAGTTTGAAGTGAAGCCTCTGACGGAGGGATGGAGGATTTACTTTGAAGTGTCTATAAACTCGGACTGATGTTCCCTAGGGTCCGATCTGCCAGGCCAAGTTAGAGAAATGGACCAATCAGATGCACCAGGAGCCTGAGGCTGCACCAGTGGAGGCCCACATGTTTGACCTGGATTGCCTTCTGTCTGACATCTCCGACACCCTGTTCACCATGACGCAAAAACCCTGTCCCTGGGCCAGTGACCGCCATGACAGTGAGTAGTCAACGCTCTCCAGACTTCCTCTGCGACATCGCATCGGCCTCGATCATTCTCAAACGCAGCATTAAAGAACCCTCTAATATCCTCGCTGACTAAAGAAACCCTCTAAACTTACCATTAAAACCATTAAATAACAAGTCATTGATTGAATCGGACTGATGAAATTATTTCACGATGACATTTTTGCGTTTCATAGAAAATGGTCCATTTTGATTGGATTAGAGTTCTCTGGGCTTTTTTGATGACTGGACGTCTTTGGTGGTTCCCTTTTTTTTGGGTGTCATTTATGTTGCTGGTCGAAACAGAGACTTTTCCTCAGTGTTTTGAAGTTTTGAACGATTGAACTGTTTGATGAGGTGCTGAGGCGAAGGTCGTAGACCAGGGCAGAGGTGTGGTCTGTGAGGAGGGTGTCATCTGATTGTTTGAGGAAAGTGATGAAGGGCGATGGACTGGTACCGTCATAAAGTGTATACTGGAACGGGCTGAGCACACGTCCCTGTGGTGCTCCAGTGTTGGTGGTGAGTACAGATGATGTGGTCCAGTCTGTCACTGATGAAGATGTGGATCAGGTGGATCAGACAGGGGGACTGTTGAGATGGTGCAATTTCAATTAAATGAAGTATTTTCAACTTAAATTTTAGACTCCATAATAGTTATATAATCGTGGATTAGCTTTTATTTATTTATTTTTTTAACCGTGTATCGTGGCGGCGATTATTTCAGATTACACAAGCAGAGCCGATATAATCCAGCCAGTATGAAACACACATTTCCCAAAATGGTAACCGTCTGTACAAATGATGAAGACAATCTGTCCTCTTCGTCCTCAGCCTACACGAGCAACGCCGATATAATCCAGCCGGGCCTGACTCCACTGCAGCCCAACCTGGACGAATTCATGGACATAGCAGGTACTGTCTGTCCTCCATCTGTCTGTCCTCCATCTGTCTGTCCTCCTTCTTTCTGTCCTCCCTCTGTCTGTCCTTATCTGTCTGTCCTCAACCTGTCTGTCCCCATCTGTCTGTCCTCATCTGTCCGTCCTCCAGCCGTCTGTGTTCCACCTGTCTGTCCTCCACCTGTCTGTCCTCCATCTGTCTGTCCTTATCTGTCTGTCCTCCATCTGTCTGTCCTCCACCTGTCTGTCCTCCCTCTGTCTGTCCTTATCTGTCTGTCCTCCATCTGTCTGTCCCCATCTGTCTGTCCTCATCTGTCCGTCCTCCACCCATCTGTCTTCTATCTGTCTGTCCTTATCTGTCTGTCCTCCATCTGTCTGTCCTCCATCTGTAAAGAATCTGCAGATGTTCAGATCGTTGGAGCTGCAGCAGTTCTCACAGTTGTACCGGGTCTGACGGATCAACTGTGTGTTTTTTTCTCAGATATATTCATGAACTATCGCGGTCAGCCCACGGATCAGACTGCTTTTGCTGACTGTAGCTTTTTTGAGGCTGCATCCAGCGCAGACTTTGCTCCAGTACCCTCCAATGTGGTACCGCCCCCTCAGCTCCTCATCAACACCCAGCTGGCACAAGTACAAGCGGATCCTTCTGTTTACAGATCTATTGCTGCAAAAATATGTCATTAATAATTAATGGCGCTTTTGTTCAATCAGTTAATCATTCCTTTTTCAGCCCAATCTGTCAGCTGACAGTTTGCCGCAGCCATCCTCGTCCAGTACCCGGCCGGAGCAGAGCAGGCTGGACCCGGGAGGCAGTGATTACCACGCACATAGCATCGTCTCAGATGCTATGCCATATGGACCTCAGTCTTATCCGGATCCACCTGTTTGTCTAGCTTACTCCTCCAGCATCGAGCAGCCGGCCTTTTCAAATGTTCCATTTTTGTACCCTGTGCCCTGCCACAAGCTCGGTTACTGCACAACGGTCAGCGTGACCCCCACCGTCATCACTCACACCGCCTCCACCATGGGAAGCCCACCATCTCTGCTCCAGGCTCATGGCTACCCGCACACGGGGGACACGTACCCCCAGACGTCGTGCCACTCCCTCGGTTACCCGGCTGCGGCTTCCGACCTGGTTCACTTAGCACTGCCCTCTGTGGCGCCCACCCACTGCTTCATGGTGCCAGAACAGGTGGCGGTGACGGCAGTCAAAGGCAAACACAAGCAAAAGACTGGAAGAGCAGTGAGGACAGCCGGCCCCTCTGTGACGCAGCCCGAACCTCCATCCATCCATGCACCCCCGCCCACACCCACACCCACGCCCACCAGCTGCCTGGCTAAGCTTCTCTCCTCCGGCACCCGCGAACGTAAGTCAGTCGGGTTCCTTGTTCTGTCTTTAATTAACCCCTTACTGTCCGCACCAAGACAAAAAGTATGGCGAAAAAATGGCGTCGCATTTTTTAAGTGGTTTTGGGCATTAATTAATTTAACATCTTAGACAAACTCTCTAAATGTACCATAAATTGACAAATTTTACGGTCAAAAAAATAAATCATACTCATGACATCATTTATTGATTATATTTTCTATTTCATGACTATTGTCAATTTCAGTTAGATTAGCCCACCATATAGCATATAGATGCTGCCAGACTAAATAAATCAAGTCTTTTTTTTATTGTGCTTCCAGGGAAGCCATCGCTAGGATTTGATCAAAACGTTGTGACAGCCGTAGGTCAGAGGTCGTCATCTCCCACTTTCTCGGTGAGCGTTGCCCTTCATCACAAGAGCAGTGTTCAGTTGTATGGACTGATGGATTTGGGCCTTGACAGAAAAATCCTTTTTATCCTCAGCAGAAAAGCGGCACACATGTTGGAGGAACCTCAAAGCAGCTGCAGCAAGGAGCTGGTTGGACAGCAGGGATGTCAGCGTTGACACCTCTGCACAGCCAGAGTGCCACCCTGGGTCACAGCGGACCTCACGCCGGCACCTCCAGAGGCGCTGCCGTACCTTCTCTGCTCAGCCACAACTCCACACAAACCGGCACAACCCTCCTCATTCCCAAGACCGAGAAACTCTCTCCTGTCCAGCTGTACGGGGCGGACAGGAGCAGCGTCACAGGTACACCTGCCGATAATCCATAAAACGCTGCTCCTCCTTTCATGCTGTTATGACGACACGTTCTTTCATTCGTGAAGTTCAGGAGAACATAGACTGTGATTTGGAAAACCTTCCCTGGTAGATTGGAGGCTTAAGCTGCAGCCTTTACTTTACATTTAATGATGTTTGATATCTGTATGGGAAGAAAAGTCATGTAACCTCAAATTCTCTGAATAAAATATCAAATAAAATAAAATAATATAATATAATATAATATAATATAATATAATATAATATAAAATAAAATAATATAATATAATATAATATAATATAATAAAATGTAATATAATATAATATAATATAATATAATATAATATAATATAATATAATATAATATAATATAATATAATATAATAAAATAATACACAGATTTTAGTCTCATCTACAGATTTTTTAAGTAACAATATTGTTTTTTCTGTTTCTGTTTTATTACAATATGTCAGTAATAGCCTCCCTTAATTCTACATAGCCTATATGTTAAACTCAAGTACATATTATTACATGATGTAAACACCTCATCATCTAATATCCTAAAAACTATAATGAAGGCAGAATTTGTGTCTCCTTTTAGTAAATTTTCCGGGACATCCAGGCCCCTCGTCACCGAACCCCTTAGATAACTCATCCAACTCAGAGTCCTTACTCTCAGGCTTCTCCGGACTCGGAAAGATTGAATCAAGTAAGGTAGGATAACGTCTCATTTAACTTCACATGTCAATGTTTTCATATAAGAGTAATCATCTGGGACTAGTTGAGGCAGGAATGACATTTTAAGTGAAACTGGGTTTGAGCCGCTATGTTCTATATCTGCAGCAAACCGAGACCAGGAGGATAACCCACATCTCAGCGGAGCAGAAGAGGCGTTTCAACATCAAACTGGGTTTCGACACTTTGCATAACCTGGTGACAACGCTCAGCTCTCAGCCGAGCATTAAGGTACCGTGAAAAAACACATATAAAAGCTATGATTGAAAGTATTTAACTCTTGTTTCATTCAATCAGCTGGTTTGTGTTGCTTGTCATCAAGAAAGAAGACATTCTTTTCTGGGTAGTAGAGCATCACTAAAGAGAAGCTGACATGATAAACACTTAAAGTGGAAAACAGCTCAAATCATGTGTAATGTAACCGATTTTTCCGTTTGTGAATAATGGCGGTGTGTTGCTGATGTTTCCTGCGGCAGATCAGCAAAGCCACCACCCTGCAGAAGACGGCCGAGTACATCCGTAAGATGCAGCAGGAGAGAACTCAGCTTCACGAGGAGGCCCAGAAACTGAGAGAGGAGATCCAGCTCCTGAACTCCGCCATCAAGTGAGACCTTGGCGAGCCTACACTCCTCTGTGTGCAGACGGAAGGAACATTATTCCTTCCGTCTTTTTATATAATCTATTTTATATTATCTATGTTTCACAGCTGGTTGCACAGAACTGGAGGCTTTTACGGATGAGAAAATGGACCAGATTTAATGTTCTTGAGATTCTTGAAGAAGTGGCTAACTGCTGGTGTCTGGCTTTGCATCAAGTTTGCAGCATAAGGGTCTTAAAGAAAACGATTCCTGTTAGAAGTAGTTATTGCAAACAGTTGATCAATAGGACATTTCCCTAAAAACATTTGATTGAATACATATCCTTCCCATTGTGTGTGTGAAAATGTGCAAACATGTAAGTGTATGCACATCCACGTTTTGGATCATTTTCAATTCCAGCTTCAAAGATGGTGACGCGTCTCTCCTTTGATATTTGCTGCTGATGTTAAGATGCTCTGCTCTGCTTCGCTGACTCAGCGTTTCTCTCCCTGTAGCACATGTCAGCAGCAGCTACCAGCCACTGGCGTTCCCATCACCCGACAGCGCTTTGACCACATGAGGCAGAGGTTCAGAGAGTATGTCCGGGTTCAGACACTGCAGAACTGGAAGTTCTGGATCGTATCTTTGGAATTGTGAACCTGATAAGTTGAGACAACACATCGGTGTGTAAACGCTGTATGAGACAGTATAATCCTAGCACTGAATGTTCCATGATTCAGCACTTTTTCATGTTTGCAAGGAAAAATATCAAACAAATGGGAAAAACTACAAATAGCAAAAGTATTAAAAATATTATAATGTTAATTTATAAGGTTTGACCTAATGATCACCAAATCCATCACTGCTTGCCTTATCTTTTAAGCAAAATAAGAATATTATTTAACCTTTTTTATGCAGTGGCGGGCGTTTCCTTACCATGAATATTAATATATTGTGCATTTTTAATGACTGATAAAGTTAAAAGCATTTGCCCTCCAAGAGGGTTTGTTGCTCCATGCATAGCGTCTTAAAAACAACATTAACCATATTTAACTGGTAAAGTTCTAACTTCTCCAAAGACAAGAGTATTCATCAATGAGATTTTTATTCATTTAGTTTTTTTTCTCCTCCCATATTTTAGTGATGTGATAATATTCTGTCTGAAATAACCATTATAGAAATGGTGATAAGTATCCACAAACTGATGCATCTCATTTCTCTCTTCCATAAATTTCTAATTTGGTCTAAAAGCTATTAAAAAACCCACTACTGTTGCATAAATTACATTAAATTATATTCATCAGCGGCTGGAAATTGCCCGCAACAAATTGAATATTTACTCTCTTAGTAGCTTTTTTAATGACAGTGCCGACATTGAAGATCGAAGATTGTCTCTATTGTAGTTCAGACTATTCACCAGGCTGGTGCAGAGCAGAACCGGATCATGTTGCATTCGGCCCAAAAACAAAATGAAGCAAGTAAAAAGGCAATAAAAATAACCCAAAAATAGCCTTACGTACATTAAGTGATTGGAATACTGCTTACAGTAGCAGGATTACTGCGTAGGAATCTGCATGGTATTAAATATATAATATACTTATACATGATGTGAGGGTACGTGGTATTAAATATATAATATACTTATACATGATGTGATGGTACGTGGTATCAAATATATAATATACATGTTAAGCAGGAAGAATATGACATAGAGGAACAAAAGAAACCCTCCCCCCCTTAAAATGCTGAATAATGCACATAATCAATTATTGCACATGTAGGCATGTGAGTGTGTGGAGGGCTTACTGTTGCAGAGCCTGGTTGTTCCAAGTTCTGCAACGTGACAAGGTCCCGGTCCGTGACAAGGTCACAGTCCGTGACAAAGGTGGGATTTTTTTTTTTAGAAGGCGTCTGCCACAGGAAGTGCAGACGCTGCTGTGAGAGTCGTTGGTGAGAGCTGAGGTGTGCTGCGTCAGGGTCAGGTTGTCAGTGATGTGTAACCCAGGAACTCGGCGCCCTTGCACCCTTGACACACCGCACCACCGAGACGTTTATCCTTAGTGGAGTCTGAGTGAGCCACATGCAGGGAGGGATGTCGACGTAAACGGAAGGATTTGAAAACTAGGATAACTGAAGGTCATTTATAAACGCTGCCGTTCCAATGAGCCACGGTTCTTCCCTCAACTCAGTGTCAGTTCAGCATCATCATCGAGCCGCTGTTCGAGTCCTACAATGGAATGGTGTCCACTGCCAGTGTGGAGGACCTTTGTAGATCCACCCTGTCCTGGCTGGACCAACACTGCTCGCTGCCTGCTCTGAGACCCAGTGAGTCCATTACTGATACTGATACGAACCCAACTGTCTTCATTTTACCAGTACCCATAGTTGAATGGTTTCTCACTGTTCTTTTGCATTAACCGTAATATCTGTCATTTCACTCAGTGGTTCTGAGTTCACTCCGTCTCCTGAGTACCACCACGGCCATCCTGACCGACCCCAGCCTTCTGCCAGAGCAAGCCACCCTTGCTGTCACCCAGGGCAACACCCCAACAGATTTGGACCACTCCTTACAGCCTGCCACTCGGGACAATAAGGCCCCCATGTGACTATAAAAAGTAGACGCACTGGAAGCTTAACTGGAAATGGCCACAAAGACGGGAGACCATGAGTCATGGGAGGAAAGTGGAAACTACTCAAAGCTTTCTTTGCTTAATAGTAGTCCAATAAAACTCACCTGCTGCAAAGAAGAATGTATATCAATAAAGCCCAAAGTGTTTTAGCCCTATTTGTGATTCCATTTTAATAAAATGATAAAATACTTTTAATATAAGTAGTAATTGTTTTTTTTTTAGCCTGTCCAAACAAATATGGAGCATCAGTGTAAAACTATGTTTACTCAAAATTCCTTTCACATCTCATTCTGTTTGTATCTTTCAGCTTTCAGGCGCCGATATAAATTGAATTCAATGAGTTATCACAGTTTACTTTCATCTAATGTTGTTTTCAGAGCGCAAGAAAATTCAGGAGTAAAATATAACTAACTTTATTGAAGAATATTAAGTCTTTTTACAATCTTTGGGCCACCAAGGCTCTTTAATGTTTTCCCCTTAATGAGTCAGAGGGTCTAACGGCAATTTAGCACTAAGTCATCGCAAACTATGTTCTTTAGAACCAGGACAAAGGTTGTACCAGAAACTCATTAAGGTCATTTTCATTTAGGCCTAGATGTACAGAGAGGAAGAGTTTTCTCGGAGTTAAAGGACGGCTCTGCTTTACCAAGTTATGAAATTTTGAGTGTATCGCTGAAGTAGCTAAATGGAATGCAGCCATTTTTCATGTTATCATTTATAGTCTTGTACTTTTCTGCACTACCATAGTGCATTACCTTAAGACAAAAGGCCCTGGTTTTCTGAATCGGCATGATTTTCCCATTTATTTGGAGGAAAAAAAAACAGCCTTGTTTTCAGAAAGATAAATGAAGTTTAGTTTAATATAATTTAATTTGGATCTTGGCTTGAGACATCGCTACTCTTGTCTTTAAGTAAAGACAGATTCCTGCAGAAATACTCATGCTGTTGACTGATATTGTTGCTAATCGTTTGTTTCTTTTGTCTAATACTGAAGAGCTTTTTTAGTTGTTCAGCTGGATAATGCAGGATTCCTACAGGATTAGTTTGAACTACGGATAGAATATGATGCACCTGAAATGCATGCAGGCTGATTGGCATATGCAGAAAATGCAGAAACCTTGTTAATTTGGTTGAACAATGCTTTTGTTTTCCAAATTACAGAGATGGTGAAAGCACTTTGAATTGCCCTGTTGCTGAAAAGTGCTATATAAATAAAGTTGCCTTGCCTCGGTAATTTTTGTCAATTCAGGAAAATCGATTTTTTTATTTGTTTTTCCAAAGTTGAATGCATTACCCTCCAGTGTTTTTTCTTTTCCTACTTAGGTTTATCAAATCATAATAATCCTTTCTCGGGATCCGTATCCTCCAAATGAGTATTGTAGTATTGTGAATCTCCGCCCTTAGACCGCTAGATGGCGCCATCCCAATGTGCTTGACGTCTGCTGCTGTGATTGACTGGCGCTCCTCCGGGCCGGTAGGGGGCGCTGGGCTGCGGCGGAGCCGTTCAGCTCATGGTGAGCTTTTGTTGTTCCCGCATCTCCTCGGTGCGCTGTCCACTTCAGCACCACCAGCCGAGCGGAGGCAGCTGGGCTCGAAGAGGAGGCGCTGAAAACACGACTCAACATCAGCACCGGCGACGGCACGAGTCCCGAACACTGACAGAACAACCTCCACGTCCGCCGGAGACGCCGAGTACAGCGGGGCGGACGACCGCGGCGACGGTAAGTTTGTTCGTCCGGTGCTTAAATGCGATGGAGCGGGATAATGACGTTCTTCACCGTGGAAAAAACTCCTTCCCTTCCTGGTCCATGAATGCTGGATGAAGGTGGAGTAGCTTCTCGCCCTGTGCACCATTTATATTCAGCATATGGGTGGAACGGTACCGAATCCGTGCAATTAAGCTCTTTTTTTTTCAAATGGCTGGTCTTTTAGTTTATAAATTGAATTGATAAATAGTGGATTTCGGTCGCTCCACTTTGTCCAGCTGCTGCTCCTTTATCTCCCTCTGTCCTGCCCGCAGACATTTACCCTCGCTGCTCTACTGCCGGTGCCATTGTTGTGTTTGCTCCAGCGACTGCACCCAGTTCATACATCTGCTTGATTACCGAACGGACACGCCGGTAAACATATGAATAAGCCCAGATTTACGCTGAGGTGGCTCGTTATCGCGATCTAATCCCTTTGCTTGCAGTGGGAAGCTCCAAAAAAACCACGTTGTGAAGAAGCTGACTACCAATCCTGAATTCACAATCTTACTTTATTATTAAGCACATGGGAGTAAAATCAGGTAAATCCAACCGCATGTCTAGGTTGGTTAAAATCTCTTTAGATCAGAATATTTTCAGCCTCGTGACTTATTCCATATATATACAAGACTAAATTGAAATGGATTTATTTATAGTTTTTTTTTTTAGCTTTAAAAGTCCAATCATCTCGTTAAGCAGTAATTACAGGCTCGATCATTCAGTTGCATTCAAAATCCACATTTGGAGATGGCCGTGTTGTTTTCACTGGAGAGGAATGGAATTAAAAAAATACAATCTGAATTATGATTAGTATTGTCCTCTGAGATGTAGTGGAACAGAAGTTGAACGTTGCGTTAAATGAGTAACCTGGTTGTTGTACTCCTCTGTGGGTGGATAGTTTATATTCACTTGTTTTCCTATTTTCGAGAGAGGATTGCAAATTGAGACCTAACTATTTAAGGCAGTATTCCTGCTGGATTGTCTCACAGAGCATCAATGTGGATGTTTTATTAATAATGGAGGCGTGACCTCTGAACACAGCATGAATCCTCTCATCCTTTTCGCTGCAGGGCCAAAGTGTCGCTACTCCCGATTAACCAAAATGTTAATCGTTTCTAAACATTTCTTGACGCCACCGCCTCCACTGACTTGACTGAGTGTTGCTTTATACAGCTGAGGATTATCTGTGACCTGTGCAGAAAGACAAATCCCAGCTATAAACGAGCTCGTGGCATTTAAAAGGCCTCAGACTCAACGCAACTCCTTCGCTGTTGCTGCTTCTGTGAAGTTTTTAAAGAAAAAACCCTCATACCCTCTATGAAGTCTGGTGGTGGATCTCTTATCTTGTTGGGCTTTCCGAAGAAATTTTAACGGACGTTCTTTTCATTGTTTTTGAGTAAAATAAAAGATCCGGTCTTTCCTCTGTATTTTGGTTGAGTGGTGGATTGAAATTTTCCTCAGTGTTGGAAAATCAGTCAATTTTATACAAAGTAATGCTGTTTGGTTGCCCAGTCGCTATAAAGTATAAGAGAGCGTCAAAAAACGAAGAGCCCAAAGGCATAACTCCAACATCAGCTGGGTTTTCATCAGTGGTAGCGGTTGTTTAACAATTATACCAACAGCTCCCATTATCCCGCACCAATTCATTCAAAGTTGAAGTAAACCACTTATTTTATGTCATTGTGTTCTGACAGGGAGTGACCACAAATGTACTTAAAGTGCGTTTGATGGACACTGATGGATAATAATAATCATTAATAATTGAGAAATGACAAGATTAGTTCATAATTGTTCTCCAGGAAGCATCTACGTCTTGTCTGCTCTGTGTTCATATCCCCTCCCCCCCCCCAACCCCCCTCCCCTCTGCAGCACATCAGCTGTTCTCCTGCTGTCTCCCTCACCACTTCATTAAGTCGAACTTTTTATTTCATTATTCAGATTGGGATACTCCTCACATTTACATAGAGTTATAATAATAATAATAATAATAATAGTGATTATTAACTGACAAAACAACTAACAGATTAGTTCATAATGAAATTATAATTAGTTGTCGCCCCTGACTGCAACTGACAACTCCTCACGCTGCTCTAAAAATTACATTACAACATGAAACTGTGTGACCTAAGTCACTAACGCCCACTGCAGGCCATGGCGAATGTGTGTTTGCCTCGCTCCTCGCCAACAATCAGCATCCGGTTTGTGACACGCTGTTCAGAAAAGGGAAAAGTCAGCAGTTGCTGTGTGATTGACAGGACGGTAAACAGTGTTGACCAAAACACTTTTCTGTGCGGGAGTTGATATCGCTGCGCTGCTCTAGGCCAAACTAACAAATACTTAGTGCGTCTCGGAGAGCAGTCTTCCATTTTGTCACAGGTGAGACGCGGCGCTTTAAAGTAAGCGGCTGATGGAGGGATTAGCTTCCATTAGGATACGGCTTCTCATGGAGGAGTACGAGGAACGTCAGTCACACTGACTATCTTCCCCTGCCATCTGTCTCAGCCTCTTTCTCCACACAGCATCTGTCTCCTGCCTGCTCTACATGCACATTGTTCCTAGAGGGACACTGATACCCCCCCCCCCCCCCCCCCCCCCCCCCCCCTCCCACCACCACAACCACTCTGGCAGCATATCACCAGTTCTCCTCGCTGTCCCTCCTTACCACATGCAGCCTCTGCCACTTCAGGCTTTCCAGTGCTCTCCTCTCTTTCTGCTGGTAGACATACACTCCTCCTCCTCCTCCTCCTGTCCTACTTCCTTCTTATTCTACAGCTGGCCTAAAGGGTGAAGCTTCAAGGGGAAAGAGAGGGGACAGTCAAAGGGGCGGCAGAGGGGGGAGGAAAAGGAGCTATCATCAGCTGGAATTGTTTTCCATTTACCAAGTGTCAAAGCACAATAGCCAACCATCATCTGACGACATGTGACATGTCCAGTGGTGTGTTTGAAGGTACACACACTTTGTTGCCTTGTTTAGAGCACAGAAGGAGAGAGATTATATGAAAGGAAGAGAAGTATTGCTTTCAGGTTGTCCATGAATCTTTACTTGAGATAGCAGGACTGCAGGGCGGCTGAGCTTAAACTGCGGGCGGTAACTCCACGACTTATTAAAAAAAGGCTCGTCGGTTCGTTTTCCTGTCACAATACCAAAAACCAAGCAG
Source organism: Lophius americanus (assembly GCA_037951165.1). Taxonomy (NCBI): domain Eukaryota; kingdom Metazoa; phylum Chordata; class Actinopteri; order Lophiiformes; family Lophiidae; genus Lophius; species Lophius americanus. The sequence goes on along the minus strand of JBBDHG010000169.1, from coordinate 453 downwards.
GGGAGTGCTTCTGAGCAAAGAGCTACTGCAGTGTCCTGTGGGTAGTCTGGGTTTGAAGCTTCCTTCTGAGGAAGTTTTAGTTGGTGCTTACGTTTTTAACAGTCAATTCTTAACAAAATTTGACAGGCGGGACGGCCCAAAAAAGCACCCAATAAATACTTATGTGCTCATGTGGATTTTGAATAACTTCACTTTAGAGTATATTGGACACATACCAGCATGTTTTGCATATACGTACAAACATACAGAAACTCACGCATACATACATACTGTATGTGCATACATGCATGCATACAGAAATGTATGCATAAATACATGCGCGAATACATTTACATACTATTACGAAAAACATTGTGTAGATGTGTCCGCATGATTCTTGCAAGCAGAAGAAATATGCTTTGATGGTTCGGCTAAAACAGAATTGTGCTCTACAGAGTTCCGTTTTAGGATCAT
>JBBDHG010000168.1:177500-259024 GCA_037951165.1 Lophius americanus | reverse complement strand
ATAATACCCCCGACTTTTCTCATATATAAAAAGTGAATAGTTCAAAATAAAGTGAAAACAAAAGCCACAAAGAGGAAAACTAACTATTCTTTTAACCTACTTTTGATCCACTAGAGCTTCTCTGATGGATTTTGCTCACTGTGTGGACCCAATAAAGTTCCATAAAACAGCAGCATAACTTACCGTTATGGGAGACGTGCTGAAGCAAATCTTCCTCTTTGGAGGGATTTCCTCTTTGTTTTCTTCTGGCAGACCGGGAATCTCTGTCAGGTCGCAGCCGGGGTCGTAGACAATATCCTCGTCGTCTCCGTAGAGGTCGTCTTCAGGATCCGTGCAGCTCTCGCCCCAACCCTGGTAACAGGCGTCACCGTCTGCGTTAAAAATCACGCGCTCATTCCCAGAGAATTCTTCATCAGGTTCTTCCAACTTGTTCTTGGGAGATTGAGAGAAAAGGTCTTCTCTTGAATGTTCCCCATCCTCCTGACCTTCCTCAGCAGGTGCAGCTGAGGTCACAAGTGGCTCAGGGGTTTCATCTTCAAGGGCGTTGTCGTCGGTTGGTTCGGAAGCTTTGGACACGCCTAGATCTTCAATGTGTTTCCTCGTTTCGGAATGGTTCTCCTCTTCTTCATTAGAACCATTAACCTGGGTTCCGTTGGTTGTGACCCGAGAAAAATTACGTCCATCTCCACCAACGGTCTCGCCCTCAACTCCTTCGTACTGGACTTGTGGCTCCTGTGTTGCTCGATTGACCTCTGAGGTGTCTGTGCCAGGACTGGGACTCAGAAGGTCCTCAGAAGACGAGGATATGGGAAACTTTCCTCCTTGCTTGCTCCGGTGACTCCCACGAACTGGAGATTGTCGCGAATCGTCCTCACTGAGATCACCTCCTTGGCGCTGGAAACCATCTGGTGAGTAGAGGGCTCGCCTGCTGACCCCTCTGTAGGACACACCTTGGCTGTGGTGGTCAGCATTTTCAAAAACAGCACTGAGCTGACTGACGGTCGGCGAGGAGGCCTCTGTCCTGGAGCACAGCGAGTCCAAGGAGTCTGTGCTGCCTCTGTTGGATCTCGAGCCTCGCCAGTCATCCAGGTGCTCGTGAGAACCTCTTTTATCGCGTCCGCTCGGGAAGACAGGTGATTGGGACTGGTCACGTGACTGCCGCTCGAACAGCCTCCTGGTCTCAGAAAACTTGGCCCCGGCACCTCCAACTCTATCGGCTGACAAGGAATGCTGGAGTTTTATCACCGATCCGTCGGCTTTGTTGATAAAATTAGTGGGCTTGACCAACTTTTGGGGTGAGGACTCATCACAACCAGCCGCCTTAGGTGGGGTACTTTCAGTGCCCATCTGCATGAACATGTCCTTAATGCGACTGACCATGGCCGCCATACTGGCGGCCCCTGGGTTGCTTCACACGCTCGAGGTCTTTGGGTTTGGGGTCCCCGTCGATCCGAGGTTGGTCAAAGGCCTTCTTCAGCGCCTGAAACTCGGCCCGGTAGGCATTCCGGTGAGGGGAGGCACTGCGGAGGCTGGTCCTCTCCCCAGAGGCCTCCATCTTCAGCATGATGATGTCTTTGGATTCAGAGGGGACGTCAGCATCGCCGTGGCCTCATTAAAATGTGAGAGTGACGTGTCTCTGTTGACCCACTGCAGGGAACGCTAAACTGATCCGGCCGCAGATAAAGATCCTTCAGGCACGTTCACACCTGCGAAGAATAAAAGACATCGTACATGAGCGCTTTACAACATCGCAGGGTCATATGGTTTCAAGAGACAAATAGTCCTACGCTGTCGTCCTCCTGTCTTGTGAAAGCAATGAACCCTGATTGAACCCCTCAAATTAAATGTTCGGAAAACAGTGTTTTTGTACAAAAGCTCCTTATTGTGAGTAAAATATGATACTTTCAGTTTCATCTCCTCAAGTCGATTCACAAGCACCGACTTTGGACTAAATCAGACAAACGGTCAGGAGGTTATGTCTGGAAAAACAGTGTTTTTGTAGAAAAAGCTCCCCCTGCTGAGTAAATTATGAACTATTAGAGTAAAATAGGAAATATAAAAGATATACATCTCCCCCCACGATTCATACGCACAAAGTTTAGACAAAATCGGACCAATAATTGAGAAATAATGACCCGCAAAACATTGAGATAAAGCTACCCATAGCGTCTGAAATATACGACTGACCTTTCCTGAAAAAGATCCAGTTCTTCCTCACACAAAGGAGTATGTGGGTGAAAAATTTTGAAAACAATCCATGAAATAGATTTTGAGTTACACGAACAATCTTCGAAGGCGGCAACGGCAATTCCACAATATTTAAAACACAACAACATCACATAAACAACTTTCCATCAAACTGAAGGATTCCGTTAATAACACTAAAAAACGGAACACTTGATATTAACCAATGACTGACGTTTGATATTATGACACCAAAGCTCTCGGAGCAAGCGTGACAGATTAGCGGATAAATATCCGTGTGTTAGATAACTTTCTGTTTTCCTCCCGTATTCCTCTTTTCTCTCCCGCTGCCTCTGTTTGCTATAGCAGGCGGTGACCACGTCATCCATGACATTTTCATCGTTCCTCCTAAATGTCAACTTTAAAACTAGCACGTAGAAAACACGACTGGAGTTAAGAATTTAGGGTCGCAGGCCATCATTATGTTAAATATTCGAGGTGTGTGAAGGTTGTGGACAGGATGTCCCGCCTCCATAGTCACTATTCACCACCGCTGGACTCCTGCTGCTCCTTCATGCGACTGCAAAACACATCAGATGCAGCTTGATGAAACCCCTTTGCTACACTGTAAAAAGAAAATACCGCCTGAATTTAACCAAAAGAAAAGTATGACGACAAAGTACAAGTCATCACGGCAAACTACCGCCAAGACCAAAGACTACGGCAAACTACCGCCAAAACAAAAAGAAGATATAGTGTAAAAACCGCTTTACTAGGATATCAAATGAAATGACAGTAAAGTAGAAAAGAAATTCCTCTATATCAATAATATTTTAATATACACCGTATTTCTCACGTCTTATTACCGTAGAAATGAAGGGGCGTTTTTAATAAATGGCTAAAGACTTTTTTACTGTAAATTTATATGTATATACCTGCAAAAACTGTAATTTAGATACTTTAAATTACGATATTAAGATATTTTTCTGTCATGGTTCTGTTATTCTATCAAAAGTTTAACATATTCTGACTGTAAGAAGAAATAAAGTTAGATACTGTTTTGATTTTTATCGTCTACTACTGTTAACATTTGACAGTTTTTCTTTAATACTGTTATTTTACCGTTCGCGAGGTTACAGAAACAAGACGTTATAACTATTATGTGTATTAAACTATTCATTTTAATAATGCAGTAGTCTGAATGTATCGTCGTTGTAAACAGGTTTACAGTATATTTTGTTGGTTTTCATGGTTTTTTACAGTAATTTATTTTACATGGTCAAAATGTATTTTACTGTAAAATTCTGGCTACTGGCATTTTACCGTAAATTACACAAATTCTATTTTTGAATGGAGGAAAAAAAAAGGAAGAAGTGAAGGATGAAAGATTGGAATATTGTTGCAGGATCAGACAAACCTGACAGCCCCCCCTCCCCTCCCCTTCCTCCTCCTCTTCTTCCTCTTCCTCTTCCCCCCGACAATGTTTTAAGGTTTATTTGTTCACATTTTCCTTCCCAGCGCGTGAATTCGGGGTTAAAACTCCAAATGTCAGGCCTGTCTGTGCGATGACCACGGGACCGAGTGAAGTGTGGACCACGGAACCACAGCGGTGCTGCTCCGGTGCAACAAAAACAAAAGAGTCACACTTACATTCGTGGCTCCGGCTCGGTTTTTGACGCGTGATTTGAATAAACTAATCCAGAGGACAAATCCCGTGGAAAAAAAGGATGCTTCTTGTTGCAAAAAAAAACAACCTTCCGAACAAACATGTTATCCCCGGGCTCGTAAATATTCCGGGGACGGTACGGCCACTCCGGAGAGGCTCGCTCGCGCTGGGAGCCGCTACAACGCCATTGCAGGCGGTGGATGATGCTGCCCGGTGGACCGGAGGGGTGTCGGTGCAGTTCGGCGGCAGCTCGAGTCACCGGGAGCTGCGCTGTGTCTGCGTCTGCAGGTGAGCAGCCTCCGAGGATCGTCTGCGGGAACAGTCGAGTAAACCCGCTCAGCTGCGATGATGGGCGCGCGCTTTGCGCGTGTGCAGCATCATGTGACAGGTGCTCAGCCCTCAGCCGCTGCAATGGTTTGATCCGCGCGGAGGGCTTTTATTCCAGCACCGAGCTGCAGTCCGGCAGAAATACCAGCACAGGCGCTGCAACTTCACTGGCCAGGGGCAGTCCTAGTCTCTGGGAGGCCCCAGACCCAAACACCCCCCCCTTGCTCTAAAAAGTGGGTTATTTTTGTTAACCCAGCGCTGGGTCTAAAATGGGCCGACCCAATCCAGGGGTTGTTTTAATGCAGCAGAGTTGGGTTATGGGTTGTTTTCTACCCCCCCCAAGAAATAAGTAGAATTTTTTCATTCCCTCACCCACCCCACAGGAAACAATTAGTCGTTTATCCTGAATCAGGATCCATTTGAGAATCCGTAATTTAAACCTCGATACAGAACTTGAAAAAGGTATTCTGGGACAAGGGGGGCTGTTGGAGCTGAACGGTCCAGGGCAGGGCAGGGATGTCCGACTAAGAGGGGGCCAAAAATCCAAATCTCCCTATCAGTCCAAATTGATTGCTAAACAAGAAAAAGGACCATATTTGAATCTAATTACTCACAGCAAAATAAACTTATATGCATTCCAGGCATCTTATAGAATTCAGAACAAACCAAAGATATACATATAGAGAGAAAAGAGACAAATTTATGTTGAATTGCAAAGTTGCATTCTGGGATTTGTAGTTTCCTGGTTGAAAATTGACGCGTTCAGTGTCATGGCCTCGTATTTTATACCAATATAGACCTTAGAGCGAGGAAGAACTGGATGGGAAAAGGTTGGTTGTATGCAAATGTGGCGCCTATGAATCGACTCGATTAATCTATCTCGAAGATATCATATTTTACACTAGTAGTTCGTATTTTACTCACTAGGGGGAGCTTTATTTTGAAAAACAATGTTCTCCAGACATAACTCGAAAACAGTGACATGGATCATTTTCATGTTTTATACGCCCGTATAATTTAGAGCGAGGAAGAATTTGAGTTAATCGCTCTAAGGTCTATGTGGGGGGGGGGGGTGGTGAAAGTGATCCACTAAATAGTAATAATAACGCCAAGGATCTGCGATGACGGAGATGATGATTCCAGATGTCCAGATGATAATATCTGCGGCTCTAAGGGAATATAAATACATGAGCCGCGTACATTTTAAAAACAGCCTAGAAAAGCTAAATGGGAATGTTGCATCTTGCTTCACTGCTCAAGAGGCTGAAATGAAGAAACGGAGGATGGTGTTTACTGAAAGCCACCGATTATTAAACAGAAATGGAACTGGACTGTAATCAGCATCAAATTAGACGCATGCGGCCTCATGTTGAGCTTCTCCCCCTACTCTTCATCACTATACATCAAACCCATTCATAGGCTAAAAGTGATTGTCGTGGTACGTTTGTGTGCAGTTTAAACACTGGCTTTGAGAAGATGTTGCTATGCAACGTAAAAAATAATCTTTAGGGAATAAATGGAAGTAGAGAGAAGAGAAGGGCTGCAGACGGCAGAGCACAGAGGATGGATGGTGTGAATCACAGCAGAGGAAGCCATTTATAAGTATTCCCTTGTCCAATCAGACGCACGCAGTGACCTCAGATGTTACATGTTAGCCAGAATTAGGATCTCTTTCAGCAGGATCAAAGAACTCGCTTGGTAGAGTCTGACATCAAGCGGGTAAGAGGTACGAATTTGGGTTCTCACAGCGTTTTAAGCAGGTCTGAGCCAAAGCGCCCAACATGACCATCTGTCTGCTAAGACTGTCTCTGCAGGGGGTCCGGACAGAACGAGGGGCACCTCTCCAACGTATCTGTGCCTGCTCACAGGTCAGGGAAGTGAAGGACAGTTACAAAGTACATTTTCTCAATTAGTGTACTTAAACCTTTAATGTCCTCTGCAAGAAAAAAAAAGAAAAAATATGAACAAAAAGGTTTTTTTGCATATTTATTTCTTTGGGCCATTTTATTAATTTAATATCTTTGACACCGGATAGATTGTAGGAAAAGGATCCTACAATTAACCATTGAGTTGATTAAGTTCAGATTTAGTGCATATGAATCCACTCCAAGGGATACATCTTGATATTATTGTACTTTACTTTTTTTACTTTACTTTTTTTTTTAAAGAAAAATTATTGTTTTTTTGGACATAACTCCACCTTTAAGTTGATAATAATAATTATTAATTCAAAATTTTCACCCAGTGTGAGGAAGAACTGGTTATATTTAAGGGAAAGGTCAGTCGAATATTTCAGACGGCATGGGTTTCTTAATCGTAGGTCACGAGAAGAATGTATTATTATTATTATTATATCTTTTATACATCATCTTTTACCTCGGTAGTTCATATTTCACTCAGCAGGGGGAGCCTTTTTTTTAAAACAAAAACACTGTTTTTACAGACGTAACCTCCTAACCGTTTGTCTGATTTAGTCTAAATTCGGTGCAGACGACTCGACTTGAGGAGATCTAACTTGAGGTTTCATATTTTTCCTCTAATACTTCATATTTTGCTCACTGTGAGGAGCTTTAATACAAAAACACAGTTTTTCAAACATTTTATTTGGGGATCCGTATCAGGGGGAGGCTGCTTGTGAAATGCAGGGGATTGGGGTCTTTTAGTGCTTTACTAAAGTAGAGAACTTGAATACTTCTTCAATCACTGGGCGATTATATTTTTACAGTAACGGTCAAAAGTTTGGACAAACCTTCCCATTTAAGGAATGTTGAGGCTCAAAAATGATTTTTATGTGACATTGAGTTTGTTACAGATTAACCTGTGAGAATAAGTCAAACATTAACGATGAACATGATGAGGAAATATCTAAGCGGCTACAGAAAATGGACGGATGGATGATTCATCTCGAAAATGACTCATAAACTGTGGGAATGAGGAGAGATGTTTGGGAGAGAGTTCTCTCCTGGACCACACGGAGAACAGGTCGGCAGGATCAGACCAGCCTTATATTTAACAACATCCCACAGAACATTCGCTCGAGGCGTGCCGCTTCTATTCTTACTCACAGCGTGTCCCTGCTTTCTCTTTTACAGGACAACCATCTTTTTCCATCCAGATGTTGAGCCAATGAGCAGCGGCGCTGTTTCCACTGAGGGAGGAGGAGGAGGAGGAGGAGGAGGAGGAAGGAGGAGGAATGCTGCAGGATGCTTCTGCTGATGGCTGTCAGAGCCACTGGCCGTCCTGTCAGATAAAACAGCCCGTTTGATGAAGATTTACGAGGATGGCGTTCACCATGTCCGCTGCAGCTGCGGCAGTATGGCTCGTCTCGGGTTAGTATCGATTCCATTAAATACCGGCGGGCTTTTTTTTTTTTTCAAGCGCGCGACTGTGATGCTAGTTAGCTAACCTAGCTAGCTAGTTAGCTTGCTGCGCGTTAGCCGCTGAGGAAAGATGGCTGACATACCGTTAGACTACTGACGTATCACCGTTAGACTACTGACTTATCACCGTTAAACTACCGACGTATCACCGTTAAACTACTGACTTATCACCGTTAAACTACCGACGTAACTACCGACGTACTACGGTTAGACTACCGTTGAACTACCGACGTACTACCGTTAGACTACCGTTGAACTACCGACGTACTACCGTTAGACTACCGACGTTCTACCGTTAAACTACCGACATACTACCGTCAGACTAACTCTAAGCTACTGGACTGTCTAATAAAAGATCCGACCGACGGTTTCATCGCGGATTATTGGCATCCTTCAAAAGAATTAAGCAAATTGAGATGCAAAAATGTCTTTGTTTTCTATAACCATCAACTTTGACTCAAATTATTCCCCCCATAAAACAAACCTCTGACTCAAGTACTACGATTAAAAAGGCATTACATCCTTATTTATTCTTAATATAGGACCAAAAAATATCCAAAAGGTGAGCAACCTCTGCATTTAATAAGTAGCTCCGCCCCCTTTTTGCCACGATAACAGAGTCTCCTTCTGTAGTCTGTGATGAGGTCTGAGGACACATGGAGAAGATCTGAGACCATTCCTCCATACAGAACCTCTCCACCTCCTTCAGGTTCTGAGGTCCACACTGGTGGACTCTCCTCTGCAGCACATCCTACAGATGTTCTGGTGGGTTCAGGTCAGGTGACTGGGATGGTCATGACAGAACCTTTATTCTGTGACCTCTGAACATTCTTGGGTTGATGTTGATGTGACCTTCAGAACAATGTTCAGCTGGAAGGTCCAACCACGACCCACTTTAAGGTTCCTGACAGGCTTTTAGGTCTTCATCCAGTATCTGCTGGTGTTTGATGGAGTTAACAAGATGTCCAGAACCTTTGAAGAAAAACAGCCCCACAGCATCAGAGATCCACCACCAGACTTCATTGTGGGTATGAGTGGCTTTTCTCTGTTGCTTTTTTGTGTTGCTATGTCAAACCCATCTCTTACATTTGTAGCCAAAAAGCTCCATTTGGGTCTCAGCTGACCTTGGACCTTGTTCCAGTGAAAGTAATAATAATAATAATAATACATTTAATTTATAATGCACTTTACATTTGGATCCACCAAGTCCCAGTGGTGTTTGTCAAACTGTAGCAGCGTTAGCTTGTAGTAGCGTTAGCTTGTGTGTGGACGACAGCAGAGGATTTTTTCTTGCTACCCTCCCAAACAGCTGGTGTTGGTATCGGGGCCATCTGATGGTGGTTAGGGAGACTTTCTGACCCCAAGATTCAACTGACCTCTGACCTCTCTAGCTGTGATCCTTGGAGAGTCTTTTGGAACGATCCGTGTCAGTCTGTGTGGTCAGTTTGCAGACATGTCCTGTTCTGTTGAGAGATGTTCTTGTCTCCATTGCCAGATTTGTGCAGCTCTACAACTTTTCTTTGCTCCTCATTGCTGTGTTCTCTGGTCTTCATCATGGTGAAGACCCTCAGAGAGAATCAGGCCTGTGTCACCTCATATTTATACCCCAGTCAAACAGGAAGTCACTGTTCACCACTTCAGAGTTCCTGCTCAAACAGGTGAAGCCAAAAATATATAATAGGACTGGAAATATTTTTCAGTTACATTTAATCACAGGATTTCCCAGAAAAGCCGATAATTGTGGAACAGGTTTTAGCGAAAAGATTAGATTTGAGTGAATATTCTGAATTAAATAACATGCGTTAACACAATAAATACATTTTTTGCATCTCATTGTACTAATTTTTTTTAAATGGGTACCAATAATTCCGGAATGCAAAAGTTTGTATTTAGAACAAAAAAAAATATGAATAGTTAAAAGCTTACTTTTCCAGACTAATGAAATAGAATGAAAGAGACGTTGTTACGTCGGTGTCACAAGAACTTTACTATACCATGACACCATTAGATATCGACTCTGACGTTAGTGGAGATGAACTCCCTCTGAGTTCCGTTGATTGCTCTACTTTATTAATAACAGCGGGGATAAATAATGATGATTATCTTGTCCTTATAACGATATAAATACTGTGGATCTGAGCTTGATTAAACATGTATTTGCATCTTTACTCTCAATGACATAAATATTTGTATGGCTGTCGTTATCAGTAAATTATAACACATCAAATGGATAGTTAAAAGAGACATTTGCTCCATTCCTGCTTTCGTTCATTGATCCAATAGTTTACATTGTGCATGCCTATGACGCCAAAGTCTCCGTGTTACACAAGAGAAATGTCGGTTTGGAGCGAACCGTGGGCTTGAAGCAGAGAAAAGCCCTACTCAGCAATGGTGAGTGGGTGATTGCAGTGGTTGACTTCATGTGTTGTCCCTCTGTCCCCTCCCCCTCTGCTATAACACAGTGACTCGCTCAACTGGTTCCCCTCTAATACTGGCATTAATGTTTTCTCAGGAGGACTCCGCCCACTCACGTTTGCCATAACAGCCGTTTTCTAAAGCTTTGGACTAAACTCTGTCCTGACTAGAAGTAGAATTGATCCTAAATATTTAACTATGCAATTAAAGTTTGTTTTTCCATCGTATTGGTAGTTAAAAGCCTCTGAATGACACATATCAGGATGATAAATCAGTAGATTGCTTACCCAAGTGGAGCAGCGGAGGAGTGAACAAGTTTCATGTACACTCTTGTCCCTTACCGTCGACTTCTGCTCCTCATGATACCAGCTGGTTTCACTTCCAGGTTTGTGTTCAGAACCAACAACCACCAGAAGCCACAGCTGAAACAGAAGCTATCCTTGTTGTCGGATCTCCCCCTGCAAACACCAAAGGAGCACATGCACTCCTCCTGACCTGGGTGGTGGCACATGCACACAGCTGATACATCCGAACCCAAAATACATCCCCTCGTTGTCTCTGCCTGGGCCGGATAGAGGTCTCAGTCAACCAGAACCCTGAGATGGAAGAGGGCGGCGAAACGAAAGCCTCAATCCTGAGACTTCCGTCAGCCTTGAGAAGCATAAAATCTGATTAGTCATCCCTCTCTCCTCCAAGTAGGGCTCTCACAATTATTACATTTTAGCTGATGATGCAATAACGGTGAATTAGTGACGCTAAATCGCCCGTAGGAGTGGCTGTGAGCATGAATGGTTGTTTGTCTCCATGTGTCGGCCCTGTGATGAATGTGCGACACGTCCTTGATATTACTGCAACTGGTTTTGCCGTAAATTCGCCAAAATCAACCCCCTCCAGGTTCCCGGGCTCTCCTTTGTGTCCACCGTGGTGCTGTTCGTTTGGATTAGGGCCGTTAATGATCCACGATATTCACGTTAAGAGGTGAAGATACTCTTGGAAAAGCTGATCATCTCCGGCGTTTAACAGTCCTTGGCGCTTAAGGCTAATTATCTAGTAGAAGAAGTCCCACCAGGGGACATCATGAACACCCGCCAATCGACCATCAAACGCCGGATAATGAAAATAATGACTGAATTGATGTGGAACGGAGGCGATTTCAACCATTATGCAGACGATTACTCCATAATTGTGACAGGGCAACCCTACAAGTTCTGTTTGAGATCTGCTGTGGCATCAATGGGCGTGTTTACCATTTAACTATGATCATAAACAGTGTTTGGAGAGCGCTAGTGTCCGTTTAAGCCCACCTACCAGGACAGCGTAGTTTGCCGAGTCTTTCAGCTTGCGGTCTGTCGCTACATTCGTCATGCAGCAGGTGCTGACTGCTCAGTCCTCAGCGGACAGTTGAGTATTAACCTTTAATTGGTGATGTATTGCGTGCGGCCGCCGCTCTGCAGCCCGTCGTCTCGTTAGGCATGATAGAAAGTCAGCCTTCCACATTTAAGCAGATCTGAGGCTATTAGCGACGCCTCAACGTAGCTTAGTCAGTGATCTTCACTTGAACGCCGGTTACACTTTAATTGAGGAGCCTGCATAGAGTAGAACAGGATCCAGTGTGATCCGGTTAGCTCCACCGGCTAGCATAAGGTTCAGAGGTCTGTGTTTGTTTGGTCTAAATGTGTGCGACATCAAAGCCTCAATATTGATAGGCTTAAACGGACCTCAAATCCCAGAGGTCATTTCCTATTCCTGAGACCATTAGGTGAGCCTGGGCCATCTGTGGACACGTCTGAAATGTTTACACCACATCCATTCAGCCTCTGAGCAGAGAAGAATAGCCAGCGCTTGACCTTGCCTGGGAGTGACTGAGTGCCGCCCTTTTGTGCGGTGAAGAATTGATGAGGCCCGGCGGCTCGGTTGATAGAATCTGAGTGTGAGCATTCAGAGGAGGGTCTGAAGATCGACTGAAGTCATCAGCGAGGGCACCAACGACTGCTCCTTGATTAACCTAGACCCTCACGCCGTGAGTGCAGAAGTTGAGTTCTATTGAGTTCTTCTCAAATGATTCCATCGATCTGGACCCGTACAGACATGTGGTGGATTTAGCCTCGGGTTCCCTGGAAGTAACAGCAATTTCCATCGCCTCTGAATGCTATTGACGGTTTCTAGAGCCCTTAGGGGCAGGGGACATATGGACGGTTCACCATCTCCGTTTGAGCCCCCAGTTTAAGGTACGTGTGGGACCTTTTTTATAACTTAACTCTCCCAGCAGCTCATCAGAACACTCAGACTTCCTTAATAGTCTGCAGCTCTCCGGGTCACCTAATCTTCCTAACCCCCTTTGTGCTCCCTGGTAATAGATAATGTTTAACATCCGAAGATCACATACCGACTTCTGCTTGTATGGACCCGGATTAAAATGTAAACCCTGATCTGTTCCTCCCTCTAGCGGATACGGACCTTGAAAGAATCCGCTTCTGTCCAGAGAGCGGGCCTACAGGGCAGCAGAAGAGTCTGGTTCCATGCCATAGAGGGCTGATGTTTGTGAGGAGGTAGACATTGTGGGAAAGAAGCAACCTTTCCCATGCCTTCTTTAGACATCTCCATGTGTTTGGAGTCATGTGACGGCAGAGCAGAACATATCAAACTCTCCTCTGGTGCTTCACAGCACAATTATAGTTTTCCCCTCCCTCCCCCTCATTTTCTTCCTCATACACTCAGTCTCCCTTGGTGATTGAAATTGGAATAGCCGCCCACTGAGGGAGAGAGGAAGGCTGAGAGTATTGATGAGGAACAGCAAGCAAGAGAGGAAGAATTAGTGAGCAAACGAAGCAGATAGCGGTAGATGCAGATCACCTCCAATTTTAGCCATCAATGCTAATTCCGTTAGCATGTATAAGGAAATTCCCATTATGTTAGCATTAAGCTAACGGACCAAGCACAGATGATTTTTCCACACTGTTGTGAGTCGATTAGCTGATTCAGACTCCTTTGCGGAGCTGTTGATCTGTTGAAGTGAACACTAGCGTTCAGGGGGAGCAGAATAAAAAGGACAAATTTAAATCGCAGCCGCTGGCAGGTCTGGGCGCATCTACCTGGGCGGGTCTTAATTTACCTGGGCAGTCTGCCCAAGTAGAGCCTCTTCATGGGAAAGAGTGACATTTGAAGTGACTTTACTGCGCACAGCTCCACACCTCCCCCTCTGCTGTAACACCGTCTAGCACATATGTAATCTTCTGTTATGCCATTTCGCTCATGATTGCCTTCACAAATAAAACCTAAATGAGATTCAAATGGAGTGCAGTTACACGGAGAGCATAATGGCGGTACGGTGGGAGGAGGAAGAGACTGCTGCTCTGTAGCGTCTTACTTTTGCTAACAGTGCCTCGGCTGTTTGATTCATTGTCCTGCTTTCTTCTGCTGTGTATATATATATATATATATATATAATTACCAGATTCCTAACAGCTTGCTAGTCCTACACTGTTGTCTCCGAAAGCTAGGGGATATCCCCGGAGATTCTCCAACCCCCTAAATTGTACAAGCAATCCCCAGATTGAAATTATTATTAATGTTCAAATTAAAACGTGAAGTTATGTCTGAAAAACTGCTTTTTTTTTCATTTAAAAAAAACAAACGTGAATGATGTGAAAAACTTGAACTATAAGAGTAAAATATGAATCATACAGGATAGATCTCCTCAAGTTTATTCAAATGCACCAACTTTGGATTAATTGCACCAAAGTTATGTCCAAAACATTATTATTATTTTTTGCGTAAATAGTCTCCCCCCAGTGAGTAAAATATGAACTATAAGAGTTAAATATGAATCATAGATCGTCTCCTCCAGTCGATTCATATGTACCAAAACTTGGGCTTAATCGGAAGGACGATCGAGAAATGTGGCCGGAAAACTCCCCTAGTGGCGGAAATATGCCGACCAACCTTTCACTCCAAACATTTCCTCGCACTAACGTCTACTTGGAATTCAAATTTTAAAGACGATCATACGTTTTCTCTCGCAGGTATTAAGCGTTTGCTTCATTTATTTTTTGCCTTGATTAACTCTCCTCTCTTCTTTTCCAAAAAAAAAAAAAAAATGTCGTCTGTTCTGTTTTCGGGCCTTTGATGTTCCTCTTCTTCTCTGTCAGTCGTCACCATCCTGTCCAGATCACACGCCGACCGTAACGTTTACCCGTCTGCCGGCGTCCTGTTTGTCCACGTTCTGGAGCGAGAGTACTTCAAAGGAGAGTTTCCTCCTTACCCAAAATCAGGTATTACATCATCATCATCATCATCATCCACCTCCTCTCTACGTTGGTCACCTGATTAACCCTTTGATGTCCTGCTCAGCTGCTTTGGTTGAGATCATGTTGATGTTGAGTCACCGGTTGTTATTTATGGAAACGACTGAACCTGTTTATAATACGACCCGGTGGCTGCATGTATCTGCTGAAGAGTAACGGGCCGAGGACGGTGCCCTATGGGACACCACCACCACAAAGTCTTATTTGATGAGTGGGACTTTTATTTTGTGTCTTAAGATATAAGATTAATAAAAATGCAATAATTTCTCTGTAGATGGTTTTACTCTGCGAGGACATCAAGGGGTTAATTTTGATGACATATTTAATTATCCTGATCTTTGTCGGCACATCTGATGTGTGTGTGTGTGTGTAGGAGTGTGTCGCTGTCGTTTACCTCTGAAAGCACCTCACTCAGTTGGTTCCGGCCCGTAACGGATGATTGGATCACTAAACGGTTCTGCCTGCAGGTGACGCCAGCAACGACCCGATCACCTTCAACACCAACCTGATGGGTTTCCCCGACAGACCGGGCTGGCTGCGCTACATCCAGAGGACTCAGCACAGTGACGGGGTTCTGTATGGTTCCCCCACCGCAGAACATGTCGGCAAGGCCACGGTCATAGAGGTGGGTGCTGGGACCGTTTTCAAAGAGAGGAGGGGGAGGATGAAGGCATTTTTCTTCATGTTTAGTGAGAAGAATTGTGGCTTTTGTAGTAAAAGTGTTGAATTAAACCACATTTTCCGACATTTAAAGACTTTATGAGGTACTTTGTGGTGTCAGTCAGGGAGAACAGTAACAAACAGAACATTCAGTGTTTCCCACTGGTTGAGCGTGAGACGGAGGGGTTCACTAATAAACTGGTCAAACAGAAGCTCAGCACTGACTCCATTTATCGTAAATGAAAACCCCTCGTCTATATTAGGTCAACGTGAATAACTATGCACAAATTAAAATAATTTACCGTGTGCAAACTAAAAATCACTCCAAAAATCTTAATTCAGCTTGAATAAATAAAAGCAAATAAATAAACCATTAAATTATCAAATAAATGATAAAATACAATAATTTAAAAAAAAACATTTACATATGAACATAAATGTCCATTAGTGAATGAACAAACACTCAAAATAAATATTCTACACTTACTCTAGTCCACATTTCAAAATAAATAACTGTTAATATAACTATTAGGGGCTCTGGGAATATGGATTAACAGTAATTCATCTTGTTAATACAATTATATCAAATATAATCTATTTGTACATAATTGTTTAGTGTTTGATTACGGCCTTCCCGTTGATGCTAATTCTGTTAGCATGTATATGGCAATTCCCATTAAGTGTTAGCATTAAGCTAATGGACCCATTATTTTTCCCCATCGTTGCGAGGCGATAAACATTCATACTGATTTTGAAGAACTGTTTATCTGCCAAAGTGAACGCTAGCGTTCAGGGAGAGCAGAATAAAAGGACAAAATTAGAAGTAGAGACCACGTACGGGAAACACTGACATCTGCACAGCTCGTATTTAAAAGTTTAACCAATTTACGTTCTTGACTTAAATTCCATACTGTTTTCCAAGTTTTCCTTTGTCCCTCCTAAGCTACTGTAGAAAATTTGTTCCCTATAAGGCTTAACGTTCCACAGTGATTCTATATGGCGTCTCGGTCGGGTACAGAGCCCGCCGAGTGTTTCTGGCTGAGCCCGGTCCAGGGGACTGCTGCCGTTTAAGCTGCACTGATCTGGGCTTAAACTTTCACCCGTGTGTGTTGCAGATTACTGCCTATGACAGACGCACTTTCGAGACGGCACGGCACAACTTGGTCATAAACATCATGGGCACGGAAGGTGAGAGGCTCCGGCGACTTCCCCCGTCAAATCTTCGGGGCACGTTCTTGGCGTTGGAACAGGAAGGAACCGGTCGTCCGACCGAGCGTTCATGCGCACAGTTAGAGACGCCGGATACAAAACACAGTTTTAACCAGGCCAGAAGAAGCCCCCAATCCCCTGCATTGTACATGCAATGCCTCCTGATTCAACCCCTCAAATTAAATTTGAATTTATAGGGTTTTTTTTGTAAAGAAGCTCCCCCTAGTGAGTGAAAGCATAAAAATGTGAAATATACAAGAAAGATCTCCTTAAGTCGGTTAGGAAGTTATGTCCCAAAAACTGATTTCCGTGTTGAAAAGAAAGAAAAAAAAAAAAGGGAAGCTCCCCCTAGTGAGTAAAATATGAACTGCAAGAATTAAATGTGACACACACAAGAAAGATCTCCTCAAATCGTGTTATATGCTCCAAATCTAGACTAAATCAGGCCGATAGTTAAGAAGCTGTGTCCAAAAAGGTTTTTTTTGTAAGAAAGAAAAAAAAAAAGCCCCCCCCCCCTGTTGAGTAAAATATGATTTACCAGATTAAAATAGGACACCTGTTCCGATCTGTAAATGATGCAAATGTTGTGCATCAGGTGCATAACATTTGGACTAATTGGACCAACGGTTAGGAAGTTATGTCAGAAAAACAGAATTTTTTCGTTAAAAAGTTATTATTATTAAGTTTTTTTATTATGATAAATCTCCTCTAGTTGATTCATAAACAGAAGATTTTCCAAAAATATTTCAAGCTAAAGCCCCCCCTAGTGACGGAAATATAAAACCGATCAGAATCATTCCTGTCCTTCCTCACACTGAGGTCTATGTGGGTGTGAGGTTTGAAAATGATCCATGAAGTAGTTTTCTAGTTATCGCGCTAACATGAAGGATCCGGACGAAGAATATCCCGACTTTTTTGGGATATGATACGTAATAAGAATATCAACATATCCTCCCTCTCTCTCTCTCTCTCTCTCTCTCCTCTCTCTCTCTCTCTCTCTCTCTCTCTCTCTCTCTCTCTCTCTCTCTCTCTCTCTCTCTCTCTCTCTCTCTCTCTCTCCTCTCTCTCTCTCTCTCTCTCTCTCTCTCTCTCTCTCTCTCTCTCTCTCTCTCTCTCTCTCTCTCTCTCTCTCTCTCTCCCGGCGTGTAGAATTCCCTCTGCCCTACCAAGGCGGAGTTCTACATCAGGAACATGAACGTGGAGGAGATGCTGGCCAGCGAGGTGCTGGGGGACTTCCTGGGAGCGGTGAAGAACGTGTGGCAGCCCGAGCGCCTCAACGCCATCAACATCACCTCAGCGCTGGACCGCGGCGGCCGGGTGCCCCTCCCCATCAACAACTTGAAGGAAGGGTGAGAGCGACGTTCCTTTTTCTACGTAGGGGCTTAAAGGGTCAGTGTGTGACATCATCTCTCTGAATAAAATTATATAATGTTAGAACGAGAAAAACAACGGAGCGCCAAACCTCGCCGCCAGAGACAACGTGACGACTCATGAAACAGTTGGATGTAGGGTAGGGTTAGAATCCTTCAGCGCTCCCCCGGCCCTATTTTATAGACTTGACTTTAGAACGTCTAAATATGTTGACGGTTATGTAGGAGTTCTTAAAGATGTTAAGGTTGGACTAAACATCTTTAAGAACGAAGGAATGATCATTAAAATGTTTCTGTTTCACCAAATGATGTTTTATTACAAACACCCACATACACACTCATACACACACATATTAACACACATACTCTACACACACACACACACACACTCATAGACATTAACACCCTCATACACACACACACACATTCAGACACACACACACACACACATTAACATAAACACACACACACACACACACACACACACACACTCACACACATTCAGACACACACACATTGACATAAACATAAACAAACTGTCGTCCGTCAGCCCCGACAGACGCTGCTAGTCGGGGCATTTAAGAGGGGAGTAGCTCACATGGAGGGAAAACAACCACTCTTGTGATGTTCCTGGAGGTGAAAGCTTCTCCTTCCTCCTCTCCCCACCCTCCTCTCCTCTCCTCCCCCCTCCACTCCTCTCCTCTCCCCTCCTCTCCCCCCCTCCTCTCCTCCTCCCCCCTCCACTCCTCTCCTCTCCCCTCCTCTCCCCACCTCCTCTCCTCTCCTCCCCCCTCCACTCCTCTCCTCTCCCCTCCTCTCCCCTCCTCCTCTCCTCTCCAGGGTCTACGTGATGGTCGGCGCTGACGTTGCCTTCTCGTCGTGCCTGCGGGAGGTGGAGAGCCCCACAACCAGCTGCGCTGCAGTCAGGAGATGGATCCCGTCATCAGCTGCGACAAGAAGTTCCGAGCCCAGTTCCACATCGACTGGTGTAAGATCTCCCTGGTGAGGTTCCCACACGTCCTCCTCCTCCTCCTCCTCCCCTCCTCCTCCTCCTCCTCCTCGAGGCAGAACCACCGACAAACTCTGACAGAACTCGTGTCCGTAGGTCGACATCAACAGAGTGGTGCCGGTGTACATCACCCGTCCGGACGCCGGCACCGGGATCCTGCCTGAGTTTGGCGAATACGACCCCCCCTCTGAGTCAATGAAGCCCAGGGACTACTTCACAGACTTCCTGGTCACCCTGGCCGTTCCCGCCGCTGTGGCGCTGGTCCTCTTCTTCATCCTCGGCTACACCATGTGCTGCCGAAGGGAGGGGTGTAAGTGGGCTTTTACATTTTTACACGCAGACGGTTTGAGTTCGGCCCAGAGACCGCCGGCTCGCCGAGAGACGGGCCTGATAGTTCAGGAGGTTTTACGCAGGAGCAGTAATCTGGATCGGACCTGCAGCTCTTCATCATCTCCATCCAGTCGTCAGGGTGTTTGAATGTTGGTCTCATCACACGCACCTTCATCCACCACGAGATCCATTCATCTTCCTCCATCGCTCACAGGCTGGGAGAGCCACCGACTTCACCCAATGTCCCATCATGCTTTGCGCTCGACCCCACCGGTCCATTGGCTTGAGTGTAGATGTCTCTTTTTAACTTCTGCTATTAGTATTTAATTCATCCATTTTGTTCTGTTTCTAGGGGAAAAAGAAACATGCAAACACCAGAGTAAGTCTTGTTTTACCTCTCCGGTGTTTTTATTTCTATTTATTTCATTTGGGTCTGTTTCTGTTTCCTCCCGATCTTTCTGCTCTTTCTTTGTTCTGTGTTTTATCCTCATCCATGTCTCCATTCACAGCTTTTCAAAGATCAGTCATGTTCTCATCTGTGTCTCCATCCATCCATCCATCCATCCATCACCCATCCAC
Organism: Lophius americanus; assembly: GCA_037951165.1. Classification (NCBI taxonomy): domain Eukaryota; kingdom Metazoa; phylum Chordata; class Actinopteri; order Lophiiformes; family Lophiidae; genus Lophius; species Lophius americanus. The sequence continues at coordinate 239,591 of JBBDHG010000168.1, read as the reverse complement.
TCATCTATCCACCCATCTATCACACATCCATCCATCCATCCACCCATCTATCCATTCATCCATCCACCCATCCATTCATCCATCCATCCATCCATCACCCATCCACTCATCTATCCATCCATCCACCCATCCATTCATCCACCCATCCATCTATCCATTCATCCATCCACTCATCTATCCATTCATCCATCCACCCATCACCCATCCATTCATCCATCCACCCATCACCCATCCATTCATCCATCCACCCATCACCCATCGATCCACCCATCCATTCATCCATCCACCCATCCATCCACCCATTCATCCATCCACCCATCCATTCATCCATCCATTCATCACCCATCCACTCATCTATCCATTCATCCACCCATCCATCCACCCATCCATTCATCCACCCATCCATCCATCACCCATCCACTCATCTATCCATTCATCCATCCACCCATTTATCCATCACCCATCCACTCATCTATCCACCCATCCATTCATCCACCCATTCACTCATCTATCCACCCATCCATTCATCCACCCACCCATCTGCACATCCATCCTCCACTCATCCATCCATCGACCCACCCATCCATCATCCATCCATCCACCCACCCATCCATCTATCATCCATCCACCCACCCACCTATCCTCCCTCCATCCATCCAGTCTTCCATCCACCCTCACACACCCACCCATCCATCCTCCCATCCATCATCCACCCATTGACCCACCCATCCATCATCCACCCATTGACCCACCCATCCATCCTCCCTCACCCATCCATCCATACTTCCATCCATCTACCCACCCACCCACACATACACACACACCCATCCATCCATCCATCCATCCATCCATCCTCTCATCCATCCATCCATCCACCCATCCAATGGGCTGCCCCAAAACTCAGTACCCAGATGTATTCAGATTAGTTCTATCTCCCTGCCGGCGTCAGAGACCGTCAGATTTCCGTTGCCGTCTTTCTGTCGTGCATGAAGTGAATGCAGCGCTCGCCACAGCAGATGCAAATGTTCTGATTGTGCTTCAGTGAGCTAAAGCTTCGTCCACAGGAGACAAATGAGCTCCGTCGGCACGAGCTGCACTAACGCCTCCACCTCTCCACCTCTCCACCTCCCCAGCATCCAGCTGGTCCACCACAGCTCCATCCAGAAGTCCAGCAAGGAGCTGCGCAGCATGTCGAAGAACCGGGAGATCTCCTGGCCGCTCTCCACCCTGCCCGTCTTCAACCCGGTCAGCGGCGAGGTGGTGCCGCCCATCCACCCTGACAACTACGAGACCACCAGCATGCCCCTCATGCAGACACAGACGTGAGTGGGACCTTTGATGTTTCCCTGAAGAAGTGGGGGGGGGTATGAGGGTATAACATTTTCAAATGTTATACCCATATAGACCTCAGTTTGAGGAAGAACTGGATTGATTTTTAGGAAAGATCCGTTGTGTATCTCCACCACTAGAGTGAGCTTTAACTCCAAAAACCTTGATTAATTCATTGTTCTGAACCGCTTATCCTGGTCAGGGTCACGGGGGCTGGAGCCGATCCCAGCTGACACTGGGCGAGAGGATGAGTCAGCAGTTCCTCACAGGGCCGACACACGGACAACCGGTCATTCTCACATTCACTCCTACGGGGCATTCAGAGTCATTCGGGCCGTCATTTCTCCACCGTCGGTCCAATGTAGTCCAGATTTAGTGCCGATGAATCGACTCCAGGAGATCTATCTTGTGTTTTTCACGTTTTATTCACTAGGAAGAGCTTTTTTATGAGACATCCTGTCTTTGGCCATCATGTCCTGCCCGTTGGTCCACCTTTAATCCAAACATACAACAACTCAGATGAAGCTGCATTTATCATAATTTACCTGTTTTAATAACTCTTCATCATTCTCCCACCAGCAGATGATGAGTTTTATAAAAACACAGAGTTCTGACTCCATGTGAGCATTTATGTCCAAACTGGCTGATATGAATCTACACTAGGACATTCACCTCCTATGTATATCATTTCACTGTAAGCAGTTCATACTTAAACCCACTAGGTGGAGCTGTTTTACAAAAAACTACTTTCTTTTCAAACAAGCTGTTGGTCCATATTAGTCCACATTCAGTGCAAATGAACCCCAGCTAGGATTTATTATTTCACAGCTAGGATTTATTATTTCACAGCTAGGATTATTATTTCACAGCTAGGATTTATTATTTCACAGCTAGGATTTATTATTTCACAGCTAGGATTTATTATTTCACTGTGATTACTCATATTTTACTCACTAGGACCAGCTTTTTGTGGAAAAACACAGTTTCTCATCCATCACCTCAGAACCATCAGTCCAGTCTAAATCTGGCTCCTATGAATCGATACAAGGACCATTTTTCTGGTTTCATTCACAGAAAAAACAGTTAACTGTATTTATCTTCATCATTGATCGCGGTGGTTCCGTGCTGCAGCTCGTGGATGAATAAAGGGACATTCCCACGCCTTTTGGTCCAGGCTACAGATGTAGCTGTGCTCATTAGCACAGCTACATTTGTGGGGAAATATAAATCGAAAGAAGACTATTATTATTTAATCTTGTTTTTAGACACGTCACATGTGCGGCTAAAGCCCGTCAGCCTACAAAAACACAACCTCAGCTTAAGAGGTTCAGGCGGTCCCATGATTCTACCCTCGTGGGCTTCAAACCCGAGAACTCTGCTTCTATAAATACGTCACATGACGCCGAAAGCTCTGGACCTTTACGCGGAATCCAGTTTAACATCATTGTTTGTGATTACAGGAATCTGCAAAACCAGATTACGATACCACAGCAGCGGCCATCAGGTTGGTTATTTGTTCCGGTCTAATCTGCTCCGTCTGCATGAGTGATACGTTTTTACATTTCTGTTCCACAAATAACTATTAATAATAATAATAATAATAATAATAATTATTGTGCTTGAGCATGTTTGAACTACAGGAGTAGAAATACTCCAGGAACAACGTCTTAGCTAGAACAGTTGAGATGCAAGAAAATGTCTCGGCTGCCTGAAGCCACGACCTTTAATTCAAATTATTCACAGGGATCTAAACTTGAAACTTTTGTTCCACAATTATTGGCACCGACAGGAAATCCTGAGGTGAAAGGTCACTGAAGAATATTTTTCCAGTCCTATTTTATATTTTCAGCTTCTCCTGTGTGAGCAGGAACTCTGAAGTGGTGAACAGGTACTTCCTGTTTGACTGGGGTATTAATATGAGGTGACACAGGCCTGATTCTCTCTGAGGTTCTTCACCATGATGAAGACCAGAGAACACGGCAATGAGGAGCAAAGAAAAGTTGTAGAGCTGCACAAATCTGACAATGGAGACAAGAACATCTCTCAGCAGTTCAAAGGTCAGTTTGAACAGTTACATCAATAATGAAGAAGTTTAAAGAGACTGGAGATGGATACTTGAGTTAAAGTTCATATCTTTGTGAATAATTAAAGATCACGGCTGTAGAGAATTAAGACACATTTTGCATCTCATTTATTTATAGGGCGCCTTTAACTCTGGTGCGTCTCTGCATGCTGAGTCGTGGTTTCTTCTTCACTGTTAAAAAAAAAAGCTTCGGCTATGTTGACACTCGGGCTAATTCTGATTTTTTTTGGGTCATTTTAAAGGCAGCGTGGTCCACCATCTTTTTAAGCTGAGAGTCAGGAGCCAAAACTCAGAGTTGATTGAAACTTTTTCCCATTTATTAAATTTTCAATTTCATGACTCCTAGTTTCTGTTAAGACCAACCTCCAAATTTAAGTTGTTCAACATTTCTGGAAAAATATTGCGTTCTCTGCTCTGCACTAGAGCCACACCTTATGTCACCGAGGCACAAGAGTCACGTCATTTCTTCACAGAGAAACTAGAGCCAAATTAATTTCTTCACAGAGGCACTAGAGCCACATTAATTTATTCAGAGGAGCACTAAAGTAGAATTCATTAATTTGCAGAGGCACTAGAGCCACACTAATTTATTCACGGAGGCACTAGAGCCACATTCATATATTCACAGATGCACTAGAGCCACATTCATTTCTTCACAAAGGCACTAGAGCCACATTCATTTCTTCAGGGGCACTAGAGCCATGTAAGTTCTTCAGAGGCACTAAGTCCACATTCATTTCTTCACAGAGGCACTAGAGCCACATTAATTTCTTCAAATAGGCACTAGAGCCACAGTCATTTCTTCACATAGGCACTAGAGCCACATTCATTTCTTCAGAGGCACTAAGGCCACATTAATTTCGTCACATAGGCACTAGAGCCACATTCATTTCTTCAGAGGCACTAGAGCCACATTCATATCTTCACAGAACCACAGGAGTCATGTCATTATGTCACATAGGCACTAGAGCCACATTCATTTCTTCAGAGGCACTAGAGCCACATTCATATCTTCACAGAACCACAGGAGTCATGTCATTATGTCACAGAGGCACTAGAGCCATTACATTGAGTTTTTGGAAGCAGGTCATTCCGTGATTAATCAAAACTCTGCCTCACCAGCAGGTATTCAGGACCAAACGTTGTATTTGCACAAATCTGAGCTCAAAACCAGATTTATTTGTTTTGAGTAACGTCTTTTGAGAGAAAAAAGCCCCTCAGCTTTGGGTGTTTTGATCCTGCGGTGTGAACAAAGCCCTGGTGCCCGTCCTCTGGTCTGTGTGACAGCGCCCCCTGTGTGCGAGTGCTTGAGCTGCACTAACCTGCTGATCTGCCTTTACTGCTAACAAAAGGAGAGAATTATGTCATGTCCACGTTCCGGAGGCTGGAGGTAGGTGCCGGAGATTTTCCCCCTCAGCTCTTCTGATGGAAGCGTCCTGGTTGAATACAAATAATTCTTGTTTATTTTCGTAGGTAAATGGTATTCCTGAGGAGAGGAAGGTCGCCGAGGCGCTGAACTTGTGACCGGGTTTCTTTTTGTTTCCACAAAGAGTTATTTCAAAATGCACTTAAACGTTTATAAAAGAGGAAGAAGTTCAGCTGATTATAAAAAAAACCCACATGAAATGTTTGTGCTAAAAGTTCAGATTGTTGTTTGTGTTTGTGCGTGACACAAAGTTCCGGTGGTTGTAAATAACGGGTCACATGAGGATACAGACTTTCAAAATAAATGTTTCACTCTAAACTCTGAATGTTTTTGTGTAAAATAATAATAAAATTTTAAAAAAAGGGGTCAGACTGCAGTTTTATGAAGGTATTTTTTTTTTTAACATTGTTCAACAGAATAAAGGCATTTATAAATAATATGGATACATTTCACTTTTTTTTTGTTTTTAAGACAACATAAATTTCTTTTTACATTTGTACAAACATTTCAAACAGGCCCTCCACGGGGTTCTGAGTCGTTCCGGCTTTTCACACAACCAGAAGGATCATTTGGACCCGATGTAACCGAAGAGATCGGTACCATGAAGAAGAAGAAGAATATAAAAAAAACACGTCAGCAACTTGAAATCATCAGTGAGTGGGAAAAAACAACATTGTTTTCTTTACAACAAAGATTTCAGAAATCAAATTTCATTAAATCTTTCCTGTGAAGTAAAGCTGCAAACATTTTAGAGTGATTGTAAAAAATAATAATAATTTAGAATTTTTTTTTTTCATGTAGAAATACGTCGTAGGAATCTGTTCATAACAGCAGATGAAATAAATCACCGAACGTTTCATATCAAATACAAATCGCTGTATTATATATATATATATGTGTATTTCACAAATAACAAACCTGAAATTCGTGAAGTTCAGAAAGTGTCTGAGTTGGTACCGCATTAAAAACTAAAGATGTACTTTACTGCAGGGTATAGAACCATAGAACCTAGAACTTCTCCCCTGCAGGGAAACACTCGCGCTTCCATTCCACAACCGAGAAAAGGAACAACATTCTCTGATTATTTTCAGATTTAATACTCACACAGACCCCAGCGCCGCCAAGAACGGCCACTAGGGGGAGCTTCAGCTCCAAAAGGGTTTCGGGTCCATAATTTCTCAACAGTTTGTTTGATTCAGTCTATTTCCACGTTTGGTCCAAATCAAATATACCTTATCTAATATATCAATAAACAGAACATGAAACTGATTTCCGAACCGGATCCGCTGGGGCTCGGGTTAACAAATACCGCCACTGGTACCGTAAGAAAGCAGGGTACCGGCAGTGACTACGGATGGAAATGGACTATCTGCTGGGGCGACCCGGAAAGATGAAGACAGAATTCACATCATACTCAGTGATATAGCAAGAACCCTTATTGAGGGTGGTCTCGGTTCAAAGTGGTACCGCTGCTGGTAAATGTGTGCGGGCGGACTGAGCGGCGCCGTTTCGGCCCAAACTCCTTCAGTCGGAGGAGTTCCGCACCAGCAAACAAAGAATTTACACCTATTTCTTATTCTTATTGTACAATATGTGCAAGCTGGTGGGCCGTGTACCAGAACCAGGAGGCGTGTTTCTCACGGCGACACGAGGACGAAGGACAAAAACACGAAGACAAAGAGAGAAAGCCTCTGAAGTTCTGCTACGGTTCTGCCGTATAAGTACTCCCTACAAACCGGAGTGGTCCCGGGTGGACGACTGTGCCGCGGCGTCTCTGAGGCTACGAGACGCTCGGATCGGTACAGAACCGGCCAATGCTTCCGTCACAACCGGCGGTCAGAAGCTCGAAACACAAACGTAAACAAAAACAACCATCTGTATAAAATATAAACTTAATTTAAATCCTTAAATACTGTACATACCACATGGAGGGTCGACCGCAGTGCCTTTCAGCAAACCGCCTCTTGCTGCGTTTAAATCCGACATCTGAACAATTGCACTCCGAAGTCCTTGTTTTTGTTTTTTACATATTTAACACAGTTTGTTTTCCACAAAGCGAAGCTCATAATAATAAAAATGCTGCACAATAGAAGATTTGTGAGGAGGGAGGAGCCTGTGGACGGAGCGGGTTCCTCGGGGTCCTTTACGGTACCGTGTGGGTTTCTTTTACGCCGTGAAAGTTCTTCTTAGTGTTTGGCGGAATAAATATTCACGCGGGGAACGAGGAAGTGAGATGAAAGGGACACTTTTTCTTAAAAAAAGAAAATCAAAATCTGATCTCTGCTCTTGAATCCAGACGATGTAAACAAGTTGAGCAGGATTTTGTTCTGGTCCAGGTTTGCACTTTGCCCTGAAAGGAGCGACGCCTTCGGCGTTATCGCTCTTTTCTTCAGTGTGCGACTTCTACAGCAGTCAGAGTACTGACCCGGCAGAGAGGGGCCCGGCGCCGGCATCGTCTGTGTCGTCACTAAACACAAGCGGTGGGCCTCCGGAGACCCCCAGCAGGCTCAGAAAACACCGGCCGGGCTCCCGTACCTCACCTCCTCTCAGCGGAGGTTTACAGAGTCTGTGGCGGCGCCGCCTATGGACCCAGAGGTGTCCATCAGGCGCCGGGTGTGGGCTGGTTCTGCCTGGTCAGCAGCAGAGCAGCCAGACTGAACAGCCCCGCCGCCCCGATCCTCTTCAGCAGGGCCAGGCTGTCTTTGGGGATGACAACCTGAGCCAGGTCGTTGGTGATGAGGGAGATCTCATGAGCCACGCAAACAAAGATGAAGGTGCTGACCAGGATGTTCAGGGAGGGGTTTCCTGGGATGAGGACCAGAATTCCCTTGGTGTCTGCAGCCAGCCAGATGTGGTACTGACAGATGAACAGCTGGGGGAGACAAACAACACATGTTCATGAGTTCTACTCATTCCCTCCACACAGGGGCACCAATACACACACACACACACACACACACACAACAATACACACACAATACACACACACACACAACAATACACACACACACACACAATACACACACAACAATACACACACACACACAACAATACACACACAATACACACACACACACAACAATACACACACACACACACACAACAATACACACACAATACACACACACACACACACAATACACACACACACACACAATACACACACAACAATACACACACACACACAACAATACACACACAATACACACACACACACAACAATACACACACACACACACACACAACAATACACACACAATACACACAACAATACACACACAACAATACACACACACACACAACAATACACACACACAATACACACACAACAATACACACACAACAATACACACAGAATACACACACAACAATACACACACAATACACAACAATACACACAAAACAATACACACACACAATACACACACACAATACACACACAACAATACACACACACAATACACACACACAATACACAAACACACACACACAACAATACACACACAATACACACACACACACAACAATACACACACACACAACAATACACACACACACAACAATACACACACACTCATCACAGATAGACACAAACACACAAACACATCACAGATACACAAACACATACAAACAGACACACATACACACACACACATCACAGACACACAAACACACATCACAGATACACACACACACACACACACACACACACACACACACACATCACAGACACACAAACACACAAACACACAAACACACATACACACATACACACACACGCACACACACACACACACATCTTTTTCATCACTAGTTGTCGTCATTCTTCTTATTTATAGGAGTTGATTCCTGTTTTTAAGATTGTTATTTCATTTGATTTCACATGTTTATTAAGAAATAGAAAATAAGAAATAAAACTTGTTCCATGTATCAGTGACCTTCTGCTGCCGGTCCGTCTCACCTCCAGAGAGATCTTTCCGAACCAGGCGAAGAAGGAGCTGTATATGGAGCGGGCGTAGCCCGGAATGTTCCTGATCAGAATGAAGGCCAGGATCTGGAGGGAGAGAGAGGGAGAGGGAGAAGGAGGGAGAGGGAGAGAGAGTGGGAGGGAGAGAGAGGAGGGGAGAGGGAAGGAGAGGGAGAGGGAGGGGGAGGGAGAGAGAGGAGGGGAGAGGGAAGGAGAGGGAGAGGGAAGGAGAGAGAGGAGGGGAGAGGGAAGGAGAGGGAGAGGGAGGGGGAGGGAGAGAGAGGAGGGGAGAGGGAGAAGGAGGGAGAGGGAGAGAGAGTGGGAGGGAGAGAGAGGAGGGGAGAGGGAAGGAGAGGGAGAGGGAAGGAGAGAGAGTGGGAGGGAGAGAGAGGAGGGGAGAGGGAAGGAGAGGGAGAGGGAGGGGGAGGGAGAGAGAGGAGGGGAGAGGGAGAAGGAGGGAGAGGGAGGGGGAGGGAGAGAGAGGAGGGGAGAGGGAAGGAGAGGGAGAGGGAAGGAGAGAGAGGAGGGGAGAGGGAAGGAGAGGGAGAGGGAGGGGGAGGGAGAGAGAGGAGGGGAGAGGGAGAAGGAGGGAGAGGGAGAGAGAGTGGGAGGGAGAGAGAGGAGGGGAGAGGGAAGGAGAGGGAGAGGGAAGGAGAGAGAGTGGGAGGGAGAGAGAGGAGGGGAGAGGGAAGGAGAGGGAGAGGGAGGGGGAGGGAGAGAGAGGAGGGGAGAGGGAGAAGGAGGGAGAGGGAGGGGGAGGGAGAGAGAGGAGGGGAGAGGGAAGGAGAGGGAGAGGGAAGGAGAGAGAGGAGGGGAGAGGGAAGGAGAGGGAGAGGGAGGGGGAGGGAGAGAGAGGAGGGGAGAGGGAGAAGGAGGGAGAGGGAGAGAGAGTGGGAGGGAGAGAGAGGAGGGGAGAGGGAAGGAGAGGGAGAGGGAAGGAGAGAGAGTGGGAGGGAGAGAGAGGAGGGGAGAGGGAAGGAGAGGGAGAGGGAGGGGGAGGGAGAGAGAGGAGGGGAGAGGGAGAAGGAGGGAGAGGGAGAGAGAGTGGGAGGGAGAGAGAGGAGGGGAGAGGGAAGGAGAGGGAGAGGGAAGGAGAGGGAGAGGGAGGGAGATAGAAAGAGAGAGAGGGAGAGAGAGGGGGAGGGAGAGAGAGAGGAAGAGAGAGAGGGAGAGAGAGGAGAGGGAGAGAGAAAGAGAGGGAGAAAGAGAATGAGGGAGAGAGATGGAGAGAGAAAGAGGGAGAGGGAGAGAGAGGAGGGAGAGGGAGAGATGACGTTACAGACAAGTCAAGAAGACAGTGAGTGTTTTTGTTTTCTTCTATAATTGTTGTTATAAAGGAGTGGAGTCATGAAAAACATCAAATGAGTTCTGAAGGTCCTGGCGGGTCTCGTGGGAGAAAACTCGTTACAAGGACCTTATCTACCAGAGAGTCTCCAGAGGGGACTGGCAGCCATGAAAGAGGACCCCTCCCCGGTTCTCCCCGTTTAGTAACTACGATGATATCATCGGGATTTTCACGCTAACACCGCCGAGCTGTAGGATCCAAAGACGTTCCGAGGCTCACCTGGAGCACGGAGATGTAGGGATGCATCTCGTTGCATTCCGCTTTGGTCTTGCAGCTGCTGGCCCATATGGAGTAAGTCTAGGAAGGCGGGGGAGAACAGAAAGTTAGGAAAACCGCGTCTTAAGGTCGGCCGCAGCAGAACAAAGAGGCGGTCCAGCAGGAAGTCGTTCACGGGAGCCGAATAGTCCGACTTCCTGTTGCTCATCTTCTTCAATACAACCAAAAACAATCTCCACATTTAAAGACTCCAGGATTCCCTTTCTGGAAAGAAACGTTAGCGTCGAGTTTTCAGTTCTGCTCCAGCAAACTGAACACGACATCAAGTTCTCAGAAGTCGGCGATGTCGGCAGCCAATATCTCGCCGACTCAGCAGATTACTCCAAAATCATCCAGATGCTTGCAGGAGTGTGATTTGTTCTTTAACTGAAATATAGCTGACGATGATGATGTAATGACTTTTAATTTTGAAAATAGTGCTCTGATGGCAAGAGTATGTCCCCGACGAAGACCCCCAACCCCCTGCGTTTGTACCAGCACTCCCCCTGATTGAACTCCTCAAATTAAATGTGAAGTTACGTTCAATAAATAGAGTTTTCCGTTAGAGAATAAAGAAGAAGCTCCCCCTGGAGAGTAAAACGTGAACTTCTGGAGTCAAATATGACATTTATAAGGTAGATCTCCTCCAGTCGATTCATCGGCATCAAAGTTGGACTAAATTGGACCAACGTTTGAGAAATGAAACCCTGAAACCTTCAGGAGATAAAACGCCCCTTGGTGTGAGAAACGCGCAACTTATCTTTCCCAAAATCATTCCAGTACTTCCTCACACTGAGGTCTATCGGGGTCTAAAACTTGAATATGATCCATGAAATAGTTTTTAAGGTATCGTGACGGGTCTGTGGCGGCGGAGGCAGTGATGATGATGGCGCGGTATCCCAGACTTTTTCAGGGATATAAATAAGAAATGATTCTCATACGTGGAGTAAACAATCGCATTCACGCGCAAAACAAAAAGAAGAAGCCTGCTAAGAAGCCCAGAGAGTCTTACGATGAAGGAGACGACGGACAGGAGGAGGAGCAGGTTGGAGATCCTGGCGGAGAAGAGGGCGTCTCCCTTCCCTTCTGACAGAACCTGCTGCTTCTGAAGCACCAGGTAGATGAAGGCGAACAACATGCCGTGGATCACCGCCTACAGAGAAGAACGTTCAGACATCACACCAGAGAGGAGAAGCTGTTCAGTGAATGTGTTCATGCAGAGACTGACCGCTAACGTGGGCCGGAACCGGACAAAACAACACTGGACTTACAAAACGGTCCAGCTTCCATCTGAACCACCACTCGTGGATGCTTCCATTCAGCTCAAAGAGCTTGGAGACGGGCCAAACGGAGAAGACGCTGACGAAGAAACCCTGGAGTCACAAGGTCAAAACTGGATTATGTAAGTCTGGGCGGAGGAAACCCTCTTCTTACAGCTGCTCCCTTCAGGGGTCTCCACAGCAGACCTTCTCTTTCCATCTTCTCCTGTCCTCTGCATCTTCCTCTGTCACACCAACCAACTGCATGTCCTCTCCCACCACATCCAGAAACCTTTCCCTTCACTCCTGCTGCTCCTCTTCTGTCACAGATTACCCCTCACACTCTTTCCCACCTCTCCTCCTCCCTCCTGACCGAACCTCCTGCCTCCCTTTCATTCACACACATGTATTCTGTCTCGCTGTTACTGACCTTCATTCCTCTTCTCTCCGGCGCATACCTCCACCTCTCCAGGTTCTCCTCCGCCTGCTCCCTGCTCTCACTAGAGACCACAATGCCCTCCACCAACATCACAGTCAATGGAGACTCCTGCCTGTCCTCATCTGTCAGCCTGTCCACCACCATAGCAAACAAGAAGGGGCTCAGAGCCCATCCTTGATGCAGTCCCACCTCCACTTCGAACCCATCTAAGGTGGAGGTGGGACTGCTCCTCCCGCTGTCACGCTGCACTCATACATGTCCTGCATGGTTCTCTGAGTAAACACTATGATAGCGTCATGTACAGTAATTAAACATTTATGATGTGAATTCATTCAATGGTCTTCAAATTGCGTGAAAACGTAACTATTGACACGTAAACAATCTCTCACCTAGAGAGAGTAAACTTAATCACATTTATGTGGAATGTAATCTCACCAACCTGTGAATAGACAAAGAAGCAAATGAAGAGCAGGAGGCCCAGTAGCTTCGCCAAGATACCGAGGTGCCAGATGCCGCTGCCTGAAAGACATCAGTGAAAAGAACTGGTTCTGAATGCCCATCGGTCTTTGGCATCGCATTCATTGAGCAGAAGAAGCGACGTGTCGATTCTAAGACCTAGATGATGGATCAGGCCGCTTACTATTGGCTTTTTTCTGAAGGATCTGAGGCCATAAGGCCAAGGTGCCATAGATGACCAGAAACCAGAAGGTGACCAATGGGACAAAGTAGTAGAACTGATACGGTCTGTCCATCACGACGCACAGCACCAAGACCAGGAAATTCAAACGGAAAAGTACCTGAAAGGAAGGAGGAAACACATCCATCACACTCAAAGTACAAAGAAGCCGGTGAAGTCAAAACCAAATATTTGTTCTCTAATGAATAATCTGATGGCTTTTAATGCCCCGGGTAAAAACCAGGCCATCACAGTCGCCCCAATCAGCCCCCCGATCCCTCGCGTGGAACAATCCCAAAGGTTTATCTCCTCAAATGAAATGCGAGGTCTGAAAAGCAGCGTTATTTGTAAAAAAGAGAGCGCCCCCTAGAGAGTAAAATATGAAGTGTGACACTGAGGTTTCCAGTCGGTTCATATGTAGCTAATTTTGACTAAATCGGACCAACAGTTGGGAAGTTACGTCTGAAAAACAGTGATCTTTGTAAAATTATGGATTATTAACCCTACTTTTGTAAAATGTTCTAAAGACCTTTCCCAAAATCACTCCAGTTCTTCCTCGCACTAAGGTCTATGTGGGTATAAAATCTGAAAACAATCCTTGAAATGTTTTTTCTAGGTCATGGAGTTAACAAGAAGGATCTGCGGGCGTGGCAGCGACGTTTACGATTCCATAATATCCCAGAATTCTCAGGGATGTAAATATTTGTTGTACCAGCACAAACTGCAGTCATGGTGACGGAGTCACTGCAAGATCCTGGTTTGAGTGTAACAGAGTTAACCTCACCTGACAAACTCTGTTCAGGCAAAAGTCTCCTTTGAGCCAGAAGAAGGAGAAGTGTCCGTAGCCCGTCTGGAAAAGGTACGCCGCGACCAGAACCCGCACGTGCATGTAGACTGGAATGAACTGGAAAACAGACAGAAGAGGAAATGATGGACGCCTTTGAATCAGATGGCGGCGTTTACTGCCCCGATGCACCCAAACAGACGTGCTGGGACTCACAGCGCTGGCTCCAGAGATGTGGTAGATCAGGATGACCAACTGCATCCAGCCTTTCCACTCGTCTGTTTGCTCCCGGTTCAGTAATTTTGTCTGTTTGAGACAAAGAAGTTGTACATTCGATGCCACACCCTTCAATAAAACTCTTGACTACGTGTCTGGTTGCTGCTTACGTAAAAAACACATTTTATTTGTGCATGCAACGTGGCTCTGACCAGCATCATCTCACCTCCTTGCTGTTGTCACTGTAGAACACCCCCAGGACAAATATATAGATGAGCGGGACGAAGAATGTGGAGTGGGTGTAGAACTTCTGCTCCTTCATGAACACGTCTGCTCTGTCACAGAGGTAGAAATAGCCCATGATGACGCCCATCCTGCAGAGGGCATGGAACGGCGCCTTCTGACCCATGGGGAACGGCGCCGTCGCCGGCTTCTTCTCCTCCAGGCTCTCCACGTCTGTGGGAACGGGTCGTCGGTGGCGGTTGTTGCCGAGGACGTGGAGGACCACGCAGACGAGGGCGGAGACCAGGAAGAAACAGGCGGACAGTTTCTGGAGGAGGTTCGGGGGGGGTAGCGTTTGGCAGCAGGAACCGTCGATGGGCCTCAGTACCTTGTTGCACACAGAGTTCATGAGGACCATGGCGCCCTGACAGGAGGACAAGAGCAGAGGTGAGGAAGAGAATACTGGGGATGAGGTAATACGTCCTGAACCAGAACCTCTGAATACAGGAGCCTTCAGAACTAATAAAATGAGTAAAACGAGGCTCAAAGAATGACTTTATTGTTGAACCCCAGGATAGTTCGATCCAATGATCCGCAAGAACTAACCTCAAACTCAAGTAACAAAAAAAATTAACATGAAGCTGTACGAGGTGTGACGTCTTAAATGTAAAGATGGCCTACCACATTCCTGGTGCTCTCAGGCAGGTGTAAGCCGTCCTCCGACTGGGTGATAGTTTCCATCGCAGCTTGGCGAGACGCACCCAACACTTTGATGCCCGACCTGCCGCTGCGCTTGCTGCCGTTGAGGACGTCCACCGCCGCTTCATTGTACAGCTGGAGCCGTTGGTTAGTGATCATTTTCCTGCCGTCACTCAACGCCTCCTCGTTGACCGGGTCTAGAATTCAGACGCGTGATTGAGTTCAGTGCAGTGTGAAGAGGAGGAACTAACAGGAACTCAGGGACAGGATTGCTTTGGGCTGGTTTTGGCACTGAGGATCTGAGGCTGACCCTCTGCCTGAGAGAAGCGGAGCTCAACACAAAAATTTGTGTTAGATCTCCTTGAGGCCGTTCTTACGAGGCAAATTTGGGCTAAAAAAGAGATACAGTGAGGAAATGATGTCTGGAAAACACTGTTTTTTGTGAGTAACATATGTTTTATTAGAATAAAATATGACAAATAGACTAAATCTGCAAATCTGCAATCTGAAAAAAATTTTGGAGCTTAAAATGTCCTCCTAGTGGTGGAAATATGCAACTGCCCGGTCAAGACAAAGAATCCAGTGCTTCCTCACACTGAGGTCTAGGTGGGCATAAAATGAAAGATTTGCATTAACCCGAAGGGTCTGCGATGGCGGACGCAGCAGAGATGTCGATTCTATAGTATCCAGTACTTTTTCGGAGATAATATTAGTGAGTAAATGTGTAATAGATGAATGTCGTAACCGTACATAATCATGAAATGATTATGAATAGTTTACCTTGCAGGACCCAGTAGACCTCTCCATCATCAGCCAACCTCTCCAGTTGCACCACGATGGCGCTCAGGTTGACTTTGTACTGCTGCAGGGTCTCGCTGCTGCCACTGTGCAGCTTGATGGACCACTGTGGCGAATGGAATCATGGGTCAGAACTGTCGACTCTTGTCTATCGTGAAATGCGAAAGCACAGCTGAGTCTGAGGCTTACCGTGGCGGCTCCAAGGACGACAACATCTGGCTTTACCGAAACTTCCTGTAAAACATTAAACCAACATAGTGAACAGAAAAGTATAATATCAGGTTTTTGAGACTTCCTCAAAGATTTAGAACTTTCCCAGTTGGTAATCAGAGAACTTTGTAATCCCTTGCTTACGTGTATCCATGATATCAAGCGCTCCTTCATTGAATTATTCACCTCTGGATACCACAGGAAGTCCTTCACAAGAGAACGTACGTGGTTTTCAAAAGGTTTCGTGGGAGAAGATCTCATTTTCAGAGATCAAAAACAATCGTATGCAGAAATAACTTACCACGTTTAAAGAGGAGTTCTCATCTCCAAAGGAAATGTCCTCATGCTTCAGACGTTAGAGAGGGAGAACAAAAGAGAAAGCCTGTTAGTGTTCCTCTTTCTCGACTAGAGGTCAGAGCAGATATTCACTGCATTCCAGAGCTGCGTGATTTCTGGATTGATTTCTTGCAAACGTCTTGATACCAGCTGAACTGAAGAAATGCCGTCTGCTCCACAGTTGAAATATTATGGCCTGAATGCTTTTGGAGATATAGCTCCCCCTGTTGTTGGAAATATAAACACAACCTGTCCCAAAAATCAATCCAGTTCTTCCTCACACTAAGGTATATGTGGGTATACAATCTGAACAGTTCGTTTTTTTGAGTTATGGCAACGACTTCCCCGACTTATACTAAAGACAAGAGTGGGTCGACTTCTAAATAAAATTTTCAGATTCCGGAGAAACAAAAAGTAACGCTGTGAAATAATCACCGTGACTATTTGATCAAATAATGAGTATCGTGACGCCAACGAGTGACAGATCCTTTTTTTAAAAATTGTTCCCAGGTTGAAAAATATTGACGGCAAAATGCTGAATTAGTCATTTTTAGTGATTATAACTCAAAAGTATTATAATTCATACAGCTCTGCCTCGGTTTGACCTCTCACACATGTCTTTGGTTGGAATCTTAACTGTTTCCATCGGAATACAGGGGCTGAAATACGTATGTGTATAAATGCTTTTTATTTTATTTCATGAGATACACAAACAGTAGAATGTGGGTTCAGGGTCGTGTTTAAGTCTTTTTAGGTCCGGGGATTGAACCACCGACCTTTCAACTGGCGGACTACTGCCCCGCCTCCTCCTGAGCTACACCCACATCATATTATGACATAAGATGGATTTCTCAGAATTACCTTGTGTCCATCTTCTCTTTGCTCAGGGTCGACAATTTTGATAAAGGAGTAAAATAGCTGCCTGACTCGTGAATCACCAACGAAGGCCACCCGCTTTCTGGCAAGGCAGGTTTTGGCTTCACTGCAAGACAAAAGGAAGGTGTGGAACCCTGAACGGCATTCAGTAAACTGCAGATAGCGATCACTGATGTGCTGGGCGGTTCATCGCATGACATCGTCAAGAGCAGTTCTGGTTACGCCTCGTTAACCTGCTACAGTCAAGTCGGACTCACGTGCTTTTGTACTTGTGCATCATGCAGCCGTACGGCTGCCATACGTTCTCCCCCAGGTAACGTCCTCTGGACAGCAGCCACTCGCACGAGTCTCCGCCTGAGAACGACATACACAGAATCCACCAGTCAGGCGGCGGCACGGACGTAGAACGGCTGTTCTGCTGGTCCGACGGATGCTTTTGTTTACGTAAGGGCACGTGACTCATCGGCAGGAAGTAGCCGTATGTTTAATAGCAGGCATCTCTGTGTATCAACCTTGTTCCAACTTGAAAAGCTCAGCTTTCTGGTATGAGAGAGTCCTGTCAGATTTAGTTCATAGCCCTCGCTCGCAGAGACCCGATCTATGCCCTTACTCAGAGAAGAAGACTTGAAAATACTGTTCAGGCTATCGGGCATGTGTTCCTCTGTGGCTTTGACGGAAACATGCAAACGTTAGAGCCGTCAAAAGGCTTTCATACAACACACGAGGCTTTTAGGGGCATGGAACAAAATCAAGCCGTCAACAATTTAATTCAACAACAATCTATCCAGATATCTTCTCAGAACGGAATGCGGCCATCTTTCTTTTTTAAATGTAATCTTTTCGTATACAAAACTGAACAAGTGAAAAAGGTAGTAAAAGAAAAAACTATAAATACATATTTATCAAATAAATAGTGAATTAATAACATATAATCATAATAATGACGTCGCTGAATTGCACACCGCTAGAGGTCAACTATTTTAAGTTTCTCATATAATATCTATAATCTTCAGTCTGAGGTGATTGTTAGCGAGTTCTTCTTTGAAGACATAAAATAGACATTTTAGATTATAAGATCTCTCTCCTCACCCACCAGTGTATCCATGGTAACGCACCCCCCTACCTTAAAGAACTTCTCACCCCACTGACCTCAACACGATCCCTCCGTTCTACCCACTCATACCGCCTCCTCCTTCCCCGGACTAAGCTCAGCACCATGGGTGATTGGGCCTTCTGTTCTGCTGCCCCTCGTCTGTGGAATGCCCTCACTGACCATCTGAGGGCTCCACAGACGACTGACACATCTAAAAAAGGGCTTAAAACTTTCCTTTTTAGCAGAACCTGTAACTTTAATTAACATTGCTGCTTTTTGGTCAGGCTTTTATATAGTTATTATTTTATTTTTTATTGATGCTTTTATCTGATTTTACTTTGTAGCACTTTGAGATTTGATCCAAATGTAAAGTGTGTTATAAATTAAATGTATTATTATTATTAATATTATAAAATGAAAGGTCTCATTTCCCTCCGTTGACACGAGTGGGTGAAAAATTTAGCGAGGAGTGTACGGTTATTAATTAAATGTAATTATTTGTCCTTCATGTTGAAGCCAAATACAATATTGTCTCTGGTGAGAGGAACAGGTTACTTGATTTTAGCTGGCAGCCAGTCTAGAATATCTTGCGACAGAATCTCCGTGTACACACAACGAAAAAACAGATGAGGCCTGGTTTCAAGTTCAAAGTCACATAAGCAGCAGTTTTTCTGTCCAACGTTAAACCCCTTTCTTCACAGCTCATTGGACGGTTAACTCTTATCTAAAATGGACTTATTGTGTCTAGGGACTTATTGGGTAAGTAATGTACTCAGTACCCAAATTTATAACATCTTCAGGGATTCAGGGAAAGCTTGAATGATTGAAATTTGGTTTAATCGTATTGGAAACAATAAGTTGGTCAAATGGGTCCGAATCAATTGGTTTGATTTCTCACCAGTTAGGAGATCTTGAATCAGGAATTCAAAATAATAAGTACTAAATTGTTCTATGACATGATTGTTATGTAGTTATGTATTGCTGTTTTGGAGCAGTAGACCAGAAATCGCTTTAATTGCTGAACTCGGGGCTCAAACTTTCATGGGATCATCAGTTTTCCCTGATCGTCCATTAAATGAGTTACAGACCGCATGTTGTTTTTTTTTACCATCCAATGCTGTAAGAGAAACTTACACAGAACATACTTATTGTTCCAGATAAGGGGAAGATTGAATGCAGCCAGTTGCACCTGAAACCGTTAAAGGCACGTGAAGATAAAGGCGTCTGTGGGTTGGCAAAGTCCTCTGTATGAAACCCAGCTGGGCGCTGAAGGCCTATGACAATAATGACATAATCGTCTTATCAAAGTTATCTGAAATAATTGCAGCTATTCTTCCTAATCGTGTTAATCGTCTCGTCTGTATAAACCAGTTGGATGTGAGATAAATGCCACTTAAAGTCTTTAGTGTAAATGTATCACTTAGTAACAAAATCAAACATTACTGCGGCCACATTTGTGTTGGGTTATGGACTGTATTTGTGTAATAGTAATTAGACTGATAGTGTGAAAACCATGAGTTTAAGGATGGTTGACAGGTATATATACATACATATACACTGAACCAACTCTGGACCTAGTTCCATGATTGTCATATCAGAAGACTTAAGACTTACACTTACTTTAGTGACCCCAAGTTGGGAACTAGATCAAAACCTTTGAGCCTGAACATGTGTGGTTTAAATGTTTATCTAAACAAACCCATGCAAACTTGTGATGGGAAGTAAACTGCTGCTAAAAACTAAACTGTTCATCTAGTAAAATGACCCATCAGGTAGATAGCCAGTGCGGCATTTATCCTTCAAAGCGACATAACTAATGATTTAAAAGGCTTTGTCCGTCTAATACTGAGAAAATCTTTTAATCTAATGTTATTTACATCAGTCCACACACAGCTTCCTAAACTGTGGTCGAGCGTGTCCTGACAGGAAGATGTAAACAAAGCTAACTGCAGAGTTAGCTTCGCTCAGCTAGCTAGTCGAACCCCAATTTCTCTCACTTAAGTAACCAGTGGCGGATTAAATTAAACTCTAAACACAATCACTCCTTTGACATTTTGCATCTCATGTGTCTCGCCCTAACGCGCATGAAAGTGGAAGGGAGCCCCAGCAAGATATGTAATGCTAACGCGATAGGGACACGAGCAGCTAGCTGGCTAGCTTTAGCATTAGCGTCTCTCCAGTCGTTGTAGTAATGGAATCAAGCACGAGACCACTCACCTCCATAGTACCGCGAAGCTGTGTGGAAAACAAGGAGTGCAATGACGACTGCTATCGATATCAGTTTGGCATTCTTGATGGTGAAGTGTTGATTTATTTCGCGTTTGCCTAGGCAATAGGCCAGTACCGCCATCTTTGCTCCTCCATGTCAACAAGCACCTGTGAGACTAACGGCGCTCCGCACCGGCTGCAACATCTGCCCGTATGCCGCGCGCGACACCGCCTCCCCAACCGGTACCGGCGTCACAGTAGGATTTAAATCAACTGTCTAGCAGCTGAAGTATCTCAAGGAGATTTATCGTGTTCGCCATAGATTACAGATTGTGTCTGCTTTGTTCACATCATCGTTATCTACTTCCCCAAAGATAAGACGTGTGTTTACTTTTATGTCCACATGATTGTTTCTATTTACTTAAAGACAAGAGTGTGTTTACTTTTATGTCCACATGATTGTTACTATTTACTTAAAGACAAGAGTGTGTTTACTTTTATGTCCACATGATTGTTACTATTTACTTAAAGGCAAGAGTGTGTTTACTTTTATGTCCACATGATTGTTACTATTTACTTAAAGGCAAGAGTGTGTTTACGTTTATGTCCACATGATTGTTACTATTTACTTAAAGATAAGACGTGTGTTTACGTTTATGTCCACATGATTGTTACTATTTACTTAAAGATAAGACGTTTGTTTACTTTTATGTCCACATGATTGTTACTATTTACTTAAAGATAAGACGTTTGTTTACTTTTATGTCCACATGATTGTTACTATTTACTTAAAGATAAGATGTTTGTTCACTTTTATGTCCACATGATTGTTACTATTTACTTAAAGATAATACGTTTGTTCACTTTTATGTCCACAAGATTGTTACTATTTTCTTAAAGATAAGACGTTTGTTCACTTTTATGTCCACAGGATTGTTAACTATTTACTTAAAGATAAGCAATTGTTTGCTTTTATGTCCACAAGATTGTTAACTATTTACTTAAAGATAAGACGTTTGTTCACTTTTATGTCCACATGATTGTTACTATTTACTTAAAGATAAGACGTTTGTTCACTTTTATGGCCACAAGATTGTTACTATTTACTTAAAGATAAGACGTTTGTTCACTTTTATGTCCACAGGATTGTTAACTATTTACTTAAAGATAAGCAATTGTTTGCTTTTATGTCCACAAGATTGTTAACTATTTACTTAAAGATAAGACGTTTGTTCACTTTTATGTCCGCATGATTGTTACTATTTACTTAAAGATAAGACGTGTGTTTACTTTCATGTCCACATGATTGTTAACTATTTACTTAAAGATAAGACGTTTGTTCACTTTTATGTCCACATGATTGTTAACTATTTACTTAAAGATAAGATGTGTGTTTACTTTTATGTCCACCTGATTGTTACTATTTACTTAAAGATAAGACGTTTGTTCACTTTTATGTCCACATGATTGTTACTATTTACTTAAAGATAAGACGTTTGTTTACTTTTATGTCCACATGATTGTTACTATTTACTTAAAGATAAGACGTTTGTTCACTTTTATGTCCACATGATTGTTACTATTTACTTAAAGATAAGACGTTTGTTCACTTTTATGTCCACAAGATTGTTACTATTTTCTTAAAGATAAGACGTTTGTTCACTTTTATGTCCACAAGATTGTTACTATTTTCTTAAAGATAAGACGTTTGTTCACTTTTATGTCCACATGATTGTTACTATTTACTTAAAGATAAGACGTGTGTTTACTTTTATGGCCACAAGATTGTTAACTATTTACTTAAAGATAAGACGTTTGTTCACTTTTATGTCCACATGATTGTTAACTACTTACCTAAAGATAAACTTAAAGATGTCACTTAAAACTTTCCTTTTTAGCAGAACCTGTAACTTTAATTAACATTGCTGCTTTTTGGTCATTTTTTATAAAGTTATTATTTTATTTTTTTATTGATGCTTTTATCTGCCTTTACTTTGTAGCACTTTGAGATTTGATCCAAATGTAAAGTACATTATAAATTAAATGTATTATTATTATTATTACATACGGAGCTCTAATAATAAATGACTCATTGACGAGATCAGGGCAAGCATTATATATATATATATATATATATATATATATATATATATATATATATATATATATATATATATAGATGTTTTTCCTCCTGGTTCTAGGACAAAGGAAAGGATTCTTGTTGGATCTGTGATCCAGTGTTTGAGGTAGAGTTCTACCTTTATTGGGTTATTGTCTATACTCAGGATTTTCATTCCACATAACTCACAAATAATCTCAACCTCTGACTCAAGTAACACAATCTAAAAGAATGACATTCTAAACATAAGACAAGTTCCAAGCGTCGGGAATCCTGTGATTAAATGTAACTGAAGAATATTACCAGTCTTATGTTATATTTCTATCTTCACCTGTTTGAGCAGGAACTCTGAAGTGGTGAACAGGTACTTCCTGTTTGACTGGGGTATAAATATGAGGTGACACAGGCCTGATTCTCTCTGAGGTTCTTCACCATGATGAAGAGCAGAGAACACAGCAATGAGGAGCAAAGAAAAGTTGTAGAGCTGCACAAATCTGACAATGGAGACAAGAACATCTCTCAGCAGTTCAAAATGTCAGTTTGAACAGTTAGATCAATAATGAAGAAGTTTAAAGAGACTGGAGATGTTAGACATCAACCTGGAAGAGGACGTCTCTGCAAACTGACCCCACACACTGTGAGGAGGATGGTTGGACTGGATAAAGACTCTCCAAGGATTACAGCTAGAGAGGTCAGAGGTTAGTTGAATATTGAGGTCAAAAAGTCTCCCTAACCACCATGAGATGGCGCCGACACCAACACCAGCTGTTCGGGATGGTAGCAAGTAAAAACCCTCTCCTGTCGTCCACACACAAGCTAACGCTGCTACAAGCTAACGCTGCTACAAGCTAATGCTGCTACAAGCTAACGCTGCTACAAGCTAACGCTGCTACAGTTTGACAAACACCACTGGGACTTTCACTGGAACAAGGTCAGAGGTCAGATGAGACCAAAGTAGAGCTTTTTTGCAACAAACATCTAAGATGGGTGTGGTGTGGCAAGAAAGGAAGCCATAGAGAAAAGCCCCTCATACCTCATACCATGGATGTCTCATACTGGACATCCATGGTTCCATGGACTCCATCAAACACCAGCAGATACTGGATGAAGACCTAAAACCCTGTCAGGAACCTTAAAGTGGGTTGTGGTTGGACCTTCCAGCAGAACATTGTTCTGAAGGTCACCTCAACATCAACCCAAGAATGGATCTTAGAATAAAGGTTCTGTCATGACCATCCCAGTCACCTGACCTGAACCCACCAGAACATCTGTGGGATGTGCTGCAGAGGAGAGTCCACCAGTGTGGACCTCAGAACCTGAAGGAGGTGGAGAGGTTCTGTATGGAGGAATGGTCTCAGATCTTCTCCATGTGTTCTCAGACCTCCTCACAGACTACAGAAGGAGACTCGGGATGTTATTGGGGCAAAAGGGGGCGGAGCTAAATCTAGAGTGCAAGTAGCAATAATTATGGCAGCCATGTTTTGGAGAAAAAAATTTGCTTGTTGTTAAGAATAAATGTTTTATTTTAAAGGTTGTTACATGAGTTAGAGGTTAGATCCTTTTAAATAATTTGAATTAAAGATCATGGGTGTGGACAATACAGTTGTTGTTATTGATCATCATGATGAATAACAACAACAACTTCAACTTCTATGTTGAGCACAAAAAAACCATATCTATTTTTTGGAGTTTGATAGTTGGAGTATTTGAGAGTGTTAGATCTTAATATAATTGGTTTTGTGCAATGATATATTTTAGATGCCTGTATTAAATGTATCATTATTATTATTATTATTAACTTGAGTCTTTGCTGTATTGTCTGCTGCCCCAAAGGTTAAATTAGGAACAACAATAAAGATGCTATACTGCCCTCTAGTGGCTGTATGCAGTGTCGCAGCCTGACAGCATTGAGGCGCACAAGTTGGCAAATCCCACTTCTCTCAAAAAAACTGAACCCACACCGATTCCTATAGCCTCTAATAAACTGATCACTGTTCGCGTAGTGAACCCAGATGATACCGGTGTGCACGCATCACTGCATTCAAGCCCTGATCCAAATCACAGAAGTTTATTTGGATGCAAAAGCTGTATTATTCAAGGACAAGGCAACATCAGAAGATGCATATTTACACGGAACAATGCACGTTAGTAATCACACATTGGCATGGACAGTGTCAACAGAAATTTACTGTACATTGAAATCGGATGTACCATTGAAAAGCAAGAAATAATGGAGGGGGGAGGGGGAGGAGTTTGGTCAATTAAGACATGGCTGTGCTTCCACAATAGGAAGATGTCGAAGTCAGCGATGATGAAGAAATCATCGACCAAGATACCGTGACACACATTCAATGGTGTCCTCGGAACATGAAAGCACTTAAGTCACTGAGGGGAGTGTTTTGGAACATTGGACATGCTTTATTTCAGAACTTTTCACAATTTATTTAAACATCTCACATATACAAAATAGGTACAATAGACTTTGTGGTGTCATTTTTGGAGAGAGAGAGAGATGCCGCCTAAAAACAAAAAGAATGTTTGGAATTGGATGGAATTTGTGCTGTCAGTATGAACACTCTTCAGCGGGAGAGTAGACAAAAATAAAATAAAAAAGAGAGGTCTGGACAAAAAGAAAAAGACAAAACGAGAAAAAAAAAAAAGGTGAACAAAGTGAAACGAAATGAAAAAGAAAAAAACTAAAAACAACCAGACATCAGGGTTTTTTTTTTTTTTTAAAAACATTCCACGTGCTTAAAGTGGGGAAGCATCAGGGGACGAATGGGCGACTTCTTAAAGTCAATACAAAGTAATACAGTAGAAAAAGAGAAAAAAGAAAAAAAGTGGTTTGCTCCACAGCTGCATCTTAGCACCATAGATCTCGGCTTCAAGTTAACTGAGCACCTTCCGACACGGGACAAAGCTTGAAGCATTAGAAGTCTTAACATCTCTGTTGTGGACCCAGGTTTTGTTAATAGTATTTTCTTTAGGTACAGGCATGAGGTAGTTTAAACCTTTTTTTCATGGAAATTGTGGTTTTAAACCTCCTCTTTGGAAGATATACAAAGACCACAAAGTGATGCATACTTTCAGCATTTTTATTACACTTCTTTTATTTTTTACAAAAGGATGGCATGATGTCCCACAACAAGGTGTTTCCCCGCGTCCCTCTGGGGTTGCTGTATTAATTTGCATTGCACAAACGCTCCGCTCAGTCCGTTCAGTCCTCTCAGATTGTTGCCCATCTTAAGCAAGTGGAGTCGCAGAGAAAAAAAAAATCAGCATTCGGTATAAAAAAAAAAAAAAAACCAACAACACGGGGAAAAAGGGGCAGAGATTTTGATTTTTTTTTTCGTTCTTTCTCTCTTTTTTTGGGGGGGCGTTAATTTATCACGAGTCTATTTATTTGAAACAGACTGGGCCAATGTCCAAACCAAACTCCTGTTCAGCTCCACCAATGTCCAAAGGTGCAATGTCGAGGATGGGCAGGCGAGATGGTTTATTTGTTCTGTACTCAATCACTGTCTTGCTCCATTCACCAGTGTGTGTCTGCGGGGGAGGGGGGGGAGGAAAGAGAGGAGAACGCACATGTTAGAAGAGCGCCGGATCATACCAGAACCTTGTGGTGACGGCGTAGCCGGTGAAGCTAAGAGAAGCTACTCACAGTGCAGCCATCCTCCAGCACGGAGAAGGTGAAGCGGCTGTTGCCCTCAGCTCTGAGCTCCACGTCGTTGGAGCCCTGGAGCACCACAGCCTTCTTCAGGTCGCCGCTCTCGCTGTCCATGTAGGCAACGCTGTTCTTGCAGTGGTAGGTGATGTTCTGGCTAGCCTGGTTGGACAGCAGGCGCATGAAGGCGAGCTGGGTGGCCATGCTCTGGGAGCTGATGGTCTCGTCGTTGTAGGTGAACTGGACGAAGGGAGAAAAAAAGAAAAGAGAGAGAGTCAGCATTCGCTCTTCATCATCTGGCTGAAGGTGTGTGGGTTTTTTCTCCCTTGGTGGACTTTCACCTCGGTACCACCGTTGATGGTCTCTCCGAACCAGACGTGCTTCTTGTTCTCTGTGCTTCTGAACCAGTTCTTCTGGGCGATGCTTGCAGGCTGGGCGTGGATGCAGGTCTCGCGGCTGGTGAAGTCGCAGAAGACCTTGATGGCGTCTGAGATGCAGCCCTGGTTGGGGTCGATCCAGTAGAATCCTACGGGGCGAGGAAGAAGAGAGTCAGACCGATGCAAAGAGAGAGAGTTGTCGGTCCGCAGGACCGCAGATGAGCCCAGCGGGTCAATAAGGTCTTGCTTATTTACCATTGGTCCATGCGGGGTGGCTGAGCTGAATGTCACGGCAGGTGCGGGCGGGGTTCTTCCTGGATCCCTCAGGGGTCAGCAGGTTCTCGATCTGGGTGTTGAGGGACTTGATGGTGGCGTCGACCTCGTAGTCCTTAGCTCTCATGGCGGGCTGATCGGCTCTGTACTCATCATATCCAGAAACATAGTATCCACCACCGGAGGGGCCAGCAGGTCCGGGCAGACCTGGAGATCCAGGAGGACCCTGAAGAGCATCAGAGGGTGGATTGATTGAACGGTTGACAGCAGAAGAGGGAAATCTATGTTGCATCAGGTGACAGCTCAAAGTTTGTGCTTACAGCGGGTCCAAGGTATCCAGGAGGTCCACGAGCACCAGTGGTACCAGTAGCTCCATGACTACCGGCTCTACCGTCCTTACCAGGGGGTCCATGGGGTCCAGCAGGTCCCTGAAATGCACATGACACGGTCACTAATTTGTGATTATTGGACCTCCTGCAGTTGGTAGGTTTATCTGGCATCGTTGGACCCAGTAGGTTCCTTAAGTTGTGAAGAAGTTCCATGAGCTCAAAATGTTCTCCTCATTTCATTTTCTCTCATATTCTCATGTGTGACTGTTGAATTCGGGGCGTGGTCACTCTCTGAGTGCAGGTAGAAGAAGAAAACTACAGGTGCATCGTGGGTAATATGGATCCTACTCACTCTGGGTCCAGCAGGTCCATTAGGTCCAGCGGGTCCGGAGTCACCAGAATGTCCCTGCATGGAGAGGAAGTGTGTCATTAAATGGCGTCTGATGAGACTTTACATCCTGGTACCGTTACAGACCCGTCCAGCGATTCTAAAGAATCCAGACGTTTGTTTACATCGTCATGTTTCAGGACATTAGGAGGTTCTGGTGTCACTCACAGAAAGTCCAGGTAATCCCTGGACACCAGCATGTCCACGCAGACCCTTCATGCCTCTTTCTCCACCATCTCCAGCGCCTCCCTTCTCACCACGGCCTCCAGCGGGT
This sequence comes from Lophius americanus, assembly GCA_037951165.1. Classification (NCBI taxonomy): domain Eukaryota; kingdom Metazoa; phylum Chordata; class Actinopteri; order Lophiiformes; family Lophiidae; genus Lophius; species Lophius americanus. The sequence continues at coordinate 211,946 of JBBDHG010000168.1, read as the reverse complement.
CCCTGTGTCACACACACACACAGACACACACACACACACACACACACACACACACACCCACACACACACACATACACACAAACACACATACAGGGGTAAAGATCATGTCGTTAGAATAGGAAACAGTGCTCATACATTATACCCTGTGTTCTGTCGATGGCAGTACTTACAGCGGCACCTCTGGCTCCGGCGGCTCCAGCGGGACCAGCAGCACCAACGGGACCCTAGACCCGATGAAGAGAGAAGACGAGTGAAGCAGGTGGAGGATTTGGTGCTACTTGGAAACAGTAATTCAGCGAATGAAAAGTCATAATTACAGCTTCTCCACGGTTTCCGGCTCTTCCAGCACCACCGGTGGGTCCGGCGTGTCCAGGTGCACCAGCAAGTCCCATGGCACCAGCAGGTCCGGGCTCACCACGGTCTCCCTAAAGAGTGTAGAGTGAGGGCGGATGAAGGTCAGATCAAAGTACATCTGATTGTGTACTCGGTACAAACATGCGAGGCGTGTTGACATGGCATTACCTTGAATCCACTGGATCCGGGGCGGCCAGGGGGTCCGTCGTTACCGGGGTTACCCTGAAGACCACAAATAATGGTTTTGCTTTAGCAGTGGGCCGAATAAGAACTTATTCTGCTTCAATGCTCTCCATCATTGTTATTCAGTGCTTACCTCACGTCCAGCCTCTCCCTGAGGTCCAGTCATACCGGGCAGACCCATGTTTCCAGCGGGGCCACGGGCTCCAGGGGCACCAGCAGGTCCAAGATTTCCAGACTCACCCTGAGATGGGAGGCAGAATGAATCACCAGGTAACCACCAGGTTCTGAGACAAGCCTCTGAGCTGAGTACTGCTGGATCGTTCTGTGTGCAGTTTTCATTGATTTTTACTCACAGGACCACCGGTACCACCAGGGGAACCACGATCACCTCTAGCACCAGGCAGGCCAACGAATCCTTGAAGTCCAAGAGGACCAGTGGTTCCAGGAACACCAGGGGGACCCTAAACAACCCAAGGACACATATTAGCTTTCGTTCTAAACTCCTTCAAGTTGGGTTGATTCTCCAGCTGCGGGTTAACTTACAGCGGGACCAGGCTCTCCAGCAGGACCCTTCTCTCCAGAGGGACCAGGCATGCCGAGCATACCCTGTTCTCCAGAAGGACCGGCGGGACCAGAATCACCACGAAGACCACGAGGACCGTCTTTGCCAGCGGCACCAGCAGGGCCAGGGGGTCCAACAATGCCCTGAGAGGATAAGAGTGAGAGTGAGTGTGTGTGTGTGTGTGTGTGTGTGTGTGTGTGTGTGTGCGTGTGTGTGTGTGTGTGTGTGTTTACTGATGACTGGGAATATATCATAAATCAATACTTACAGAGGGACCAGCAGGACCAACTCTACCAGCAGCACCAGGGAATCCAGTCAAACCCTGGCATCAGAAAAACACGAGGTCATCAAAAATGTGTGTCATCTGTGTGTGTGTGTGTGTGTGTGTGTGTGTGTGTGTGTATATATTTGTGGATGCGTGTACATCAGAAATAGGATAAGGAACATTTCTGATGAAGCAAGTTGAAAAAATATTATTTTACGTCTTATATTTCTCTGGGGGTTTGGTAACACATCTCTGTGTGGTGTCCCACAGGGCCCCGTCCTCGGCCCCTTAGCCTTTAGCATATCCATGCTACAGCCGGGTCACTTTTTCTTTGCTATCCTTGATCTTTTTTGAGTTTCATAAAAACTTCTATGACGGATGTGAAGCAAGCTTAAAGATCTACCGCTACTACGATTGTGTCATACTCACGGGAGAACCGTTCTCTCCACGGGCGCCAGCGGGTCCAGCAGCACCGGCAGCACCCTAGATAAACAGAAGAAGAAATTAAGGAGCCAGAATCTTTTTATCTCATCTCGGTTTAATAGGAAACGAAAGAAGCCTTTATCGCTAGGTTGTAGCTCAGTGGGCGGAGCAATCGTCTCCCGATCTATGAGGTCAACAGGTCGCAGTAGGGTCCTTGTTCAAGACCCTAAACCAGGATACAATCATGGTTCCTCTCAGAGAGTTTTTAATCACGTTATCAAGCCCATTATGGTGTTTCTAGATTTTTAAGCTAGGTTCAAGAGTATTAGCTAATTTCAATACAATTTGATTATAATTTAAGAATATTTGGTTCTGGTCTTGCAAGGCCGGGGGTTTTTTTTGCAGTGTGGTAGAACCAGATCCATGATCGTCAGACTACACTGTAAAGAAGAGACTTGATTGATGAATTCAAAAAAAAGTTTCTTCCACTGGTAACAACAGTTTAATCACGTATTCAGTCACACTCAAAAATATGTATTTTAATTTAGGCTACTAGCCGAAGTACTTTATTTAAGGTCATTGACTTTTTACATGATTAGACCACAAAAGTGTAAAAATGTATCAAATCTAATTTTTCTAAATGATTTTACCTTCAAAAAACCTTCAATATAAAACTGTTTTCAAACTATTGATACACGATTCTAACATTATTTTATTCCTACAGCATTCAAATATTACACACTGTAAAAAATCGAATGGTTGCTGATTTTATACTTGATTTGATTTTCTTCTGACCTGGGGACAAATTCTCTTGTTTTTACAGTGTGGTCCGGCTAAGTGATAAAACAAGTGTGTATCTGGAATAAACGTTACTCACAGATGGTCCAGATTGTCCAGCGGGTCCAGCTAGGCCAGAGGGGCCAACTTCTCCCTTTCCTCCTGCAGGTCCACGTTCTCCTCTTACTCCATGCTGACCATCAGCACCCTGAGGAGAGGGAGGAAGGGCGAGAGGGCGGGGTCAGTCTCTGGCCGATGTTGTAAGTTTGCGTACTTGTGTTTAGAAATACTAATATTCTGATGCTCAAAGTAGTAAATATATAGCCTCTTGCTTACAGGGGGTCCAGCGAATCCAGAAGGTCCGGCGGGTCCAACCTCTCCACGCTCACCCTGTGGGGAAACGGTGGTCGGTCAGAAAGAATTGAGGGCGAATGTGGTGAAAAACGTGTGACCTAGCAAAGGAAGTCAAGCAACAGCTACTTACAGGGCCTCCACGGACTCCAGCGGGTCCAGAAGGTCCGAAAGAACCGCTCTCACCCTGGAAGAGAGAGAGGTGAATGCTGCTTAGCGTCGCTCTACAGACTTAATGCAAATATTTTTGGATGTATTTCTTCCTCGGTGGTTTACCTTCGTAGGCCGTCATGCAATAAAAAGTATATTTCGGAACGTTGTCGGGTTTGTGTTATGTTATTGGACCGGTCCCAATTATATCATCAGTTAACAATCCCTGTAATACTATAAAATCACCATCAGGTGGCGGTGTTGAGGCTCTAGTGCTACTATAGTGGTAACAGCAACTTCCTACTCCAGAATAAGGAGTCGGTCAGCCATGTATGTTTTGACTGCATCTCCACGACGTGTCTTGGATGGAATTCTATTCCTAAACCACTGGTTTGGAGAGTCTGTCGGCCATCTTGGATAATGCCGAGGGCCGCCAGTTTAATCTCTCTCACATTCATTAATCTGTGATGTAGAATCCAGACATCTTTAAACCTAATGTTGTTGTAAATAATATCTACATATCAGCTACGTACCTTGTCACCATTAGCTCCAGTGGGTCCGGGAGGTCCAGCAGGTCCGGGCATACCCTGGAAAAGGAAGAGGAGACAGCGTTAGCACAGAGGCTACGTCCGGACTCGAGCAGGGAGAAGAAGCGGGGAGTTGAACTTACGCGACCACCATCTCTGCCGGTGTTTCCGTCAGGTCCTTTGTGTCCGCCCTCTCCCTACAGGACGGGGGAGAAGAAGGTTGAAGGCAGGCGTTGATAGGTGGGATATCATTCATGGAATAAAATCCTGTATTATAGGAAAGTGCTAGATTTTAGAACGTACCTTCTCTCCCTTGACTCCGGGGGTACCAGCAGCTCCACGCTCACCAGGCATACCACCAGGTCCCTGGTGTCCAGCGGCACCAGCAGCTCCGACTGAACCAGGCTCTCCCTGCACACAGACATGGCAAGGTAAGGTTGATTTCTTTTTCTATTGTTGCCTAAAAACACACATGACTCTACAAATACCCGATGTCGTGTATTAGCGTCGCCTAAATCTTTCAACTTATCTTACCTTGCCACCATCAGCTCCTGGGGCTCCAGCAGCTCCACGGGCTCCCATTGGTCCTTGAAGTCCAGTAGCTCCAGCACCGCCGGAGACACCACGCTCTCCCTGGAGGAATACGTAGAGGGGGAGAAATTTAAAGGCTTCCATTTGGGAGAATTAGTTCTGAAAGAAACACTAGAATAGTCTCGCTCACACCTGTGACCCTACATGTGTTTAATACAGTATGTTAATGTGGGATGTTGAACATTATTTAATGCAGTGTGTAAAGTTAAACCTGACCCGAACCCGAACCCAAACCCTTACCCTAACCCTAACCCTAATCCCAACCAACATGGTTGTGTTCTGCTTCATGCATCTAATGTTGAAGCCACCGAAAATAAACTGGCTCAGCTCGGAAACTAAAAATAAATTGGTTCCGAGCTGGAACCAAACCTTAGTGGGTTTGCTAAGGTTCGGTTCATAGCACCCGGAATGGTACCAGCTCAAGAAGAAAAAGGTCCGTTTGGTTTGCAAAATCTCCTTAGCTACTTCAAAATCATGTGCAGCAAATCCACGCAGGAGAATGACCATGAAATGTGACCTTACCTTGACACCAGCAGCTCCAACAGCTCCTTGGTCTCCTGGGACACCCTACCGAGACAAAGATGGAGGTTCAGGTTTGCCCCGCTGACTCTACGTTGGTTTTACGTACAGCGTGGGAGAAACATCGCGTTTACTACTTACTCTCTCTCCGTGTTTGCCAGCCTCACCAGCACCTCCAGCGGGTCCGGGAAGACCCTGAAGATACCAAGGAAGGACATCAGGATCGATTAGGGGACATTGTAATCTCACAGAGTAATATTATATATATATATTATACATAATAAATTATTTATAAAGAATCAGAAAAGTAGATTCCAACCTGGAAGCCAGGAGTGCCAGAAGATCCCTGCTCTCCCTTATCACCGGGACCACCCTGTAGGGGGAAAGCGAGGGGGCACAGTTAGAGACACACACTCTAATCGTTCTCATGTCAAAACCGTATCATAAAACATATTACATCATATCACATGTAGTTGTTGGAAAAGTTAAAACTGCATATGTGTATTAAAAGACTTACAACTGGTCCAGTGGCACCAGTAGCTCCGTTGTTGCCGTCGGGTCCAGGGGCTCCCTACATACAGGGACAGGATTTGGTTAGGTTATAGTACCTGATGAATCCTGGTTTATTGGAATATGTCGTGAACAGTTGCGGGGGGGGGGTCTTGTTACTTACCCTCAGTCCAGTTGGGCCACTGGCTCCCTTATCTCCGGGTTTGCCAGCGTCACCCTGAATAAAGTCAAAAGTAGGTTAAGTTCAAGCTAAATTATTCCGGGTACTAAATCCCCAGCCTTGACTTTATTTGTACGTACAGATGGTCCTTTGGGTCCGGGGAAACCAATGCTTCCGGGCTGGCCTCTAGGTCCAGATGGGCCAGGGGCTCCAGAGCGGCCATCTTGTCCGACTGGACCCTGGAAGCGAAACAGGAAGTGATGTTAACAGAATAACCTTTGAGCAAACACAATCAGACGGAGAGGAGCGGGGATGTAAAGTTGCAATGGTAAATCTTCAGAATGACTCACAGCAGGTCCCTCCTTTCCTAGGGGTCCAGAGTTTCCAGGGCTTCCGGGGAGACCCTGTAGAAAAAACATCAGGATTGTTCACTAATTCAGTAGCTTTGGACCAGAACAGTTACAGCGCCAACGCTTCAAGATGTTCTGGATCAGGTAAACCCACATACCAATTGAGGTCAGGTCCCTCTGTTAAAGCAAAGAAACTCACCCTCAGACCAGCTGGGCCATGCTCACCAGCACGACCAGCATCACCAGGGGGTCCACGAGGTCCAGCGGCGCCGCTGGCACCACGGGCACCAGGCATACCCTGTAAGAAGAAGACCAAGTGTGAGATGAGGTTTGGTTCCGGTTCTCATCAGTGTGACACATGTGGGTGGAATTAAATAAATACTTACAGCTGGGCCGGTTCTTCCCTCAGAGCCGGCTATGCCACGGTTACCGGGGCTACCCTGAAGGTGAAACAAGGGCATTAACGGGTGATCCAGGTAACAGGCAAATGGTTCTGATCATCAGAGGGGGCGATCCGGTACTTACTCTAGCTCCAGTGCCACCAGCAGGTCCACTAACACCGAGCTCACCAGCGGGTCCTCTCTTGCCCTCCTCACCGTGAGGTCCGGGGGGTCCCTGAGGTCCAGAGTTACCCTGAGAAAGGCAGCAGAGGAGTTGAAGGACACCGGTCAGAACCAGGATGGTGGAGGTATTTGGAGAAGTTCAAAGTAAAGAGCATCAACTTACAGGCTCTCCCTTGGAACCGACATCTCCCTTGATACCCTGAATACCGGGCTCTCCCTGTGGCAGAAGAAGAAGATCAAACACGTCGGATTACAAGATGAATCGTTTGAGTGGCCCGTGCTTCTGTGCGAGGAGGCGAAGGCTTCCAGGCTGTGATGTTTCTGGAGGACATTTGTGTGCGTGAGCGTCGGGTACTTACAGCAAGGCCTCTCTGTCCGGCAGCACCCTGAGGGCCCTGGGGTCCAGGTCCTCCTCTTGGTCCAGGGAAGCCAGGAGCTCCACCAACACCAGGGGTGCCCTAAACAGCAGCCATGACAGACAGGTGAGTATTACCCAAGCCTGACTTTAATCTGGGCCTCAGTTGATGTCTTTCCCTTCATCTGGATGTATTAAATTCATCATTTTATAGTTTATATTCCGATAAGTACATCAAATATTGCTCCTTAAATCCGTAAAATGACATCATGACTCGTTTACATCTGCCGCTTCACTGATTGGTCTGATTTAGCGTGGCATAGGACCAGCTGTAATAACCTCCATGTAGCCCTAGGTGACCTTTGACCTGCATGTGTTATAAGGCTATCGGTTGAATACGTACAGCTGTTCCCTTGGCTCCGTTCAGGCCATTGGCACCAGGGTTACCCTAGAGAGAGAAAACGAGAAATGAGTGAATCCAGAACATTGTTAGATGGAATACAACACCAAGTAATCTCACAAAATAACAATAAAGTCTGAAAAAAGGTGCTTTGGAAGGACAAACCCTTCATAACATGCAGATTTTTTCTTAGTTTATTATTTCAGGAATTCCTCATGTGACAGGAAGTTGAGCTGAAAAGCTGTGGGGAAACTTACAGGGGGACCAGCGGGGCCAACAAGACCATTGGAACCGGGCTCTCCTCTTGATCCCTGAGCTCCAGATGGGCCATTAGATCCAGCAGCTCCAACCTCTCCCTGTTAAACACCAAATAGAAAAAAAAAGGATTAGTTATTCAGGATCAGGCGCTGAAGGAAAAGTTTTTATTACTCGTTATGTTAACGAGAACTAGTTGACTCCATAAACGAATCTCGTGGCCAAAGGGCTGGAAATGATACAGGATGTGACATCACGCCTACCTTGGGGCCGGGACCACCGGGGAAACCTGGGGGACCACCAGCACCAACTGGACCCTGGGCAGAAGAAGAGCAGACATGAGATCAGCTTTAAGAATTCTTATACATCTGTATTTATTACTGCTATATCACATTTACACCCCACATAAAGTTTATTCTGGATCTTTGAAGGGAACATCCTCTGGGGTTTTTTAGAAGATTCATATCAATATAACAAAAAGTGCAACAAACTCACAGTAGGGCCAGCGGGTCCAACATTGCCATCAGCACCACGAGCACCAGCAGCACCAGCAGGGCCAGCACGACCTCTCTCTCCGGCCATACCACGGGCTCCCTGAAGGGGGGACACGCAAAAAACAACAGGAGGGGTGAGGCACTGAGCATCCAACATGGCGGCGAGGATTCACGAGACTTCGGGGTGAACGTCCAAGGTGGATCAGAAACTTACAGCAAGTCCTGGACTTCCAGAAGCACCATTGGAACCAGACTCACCCTGTAGGAGAAACAGGAGAAGGGTGGGTGACGTCAAACCAGACCACCAGAATGTGAAATGAGAGCATTTGTTCTTATGCATAATGGGCTAAAATCAAACTGATATGAAGAACCGAGCCGGACCGAGACAAGGTCCAGAACATGTGGTTGCTGCAGTCAATGTGATGCCTTTCTTACCTTAGCACCAACTGAACCGGACTCTCCTTTGCGTCCATCAATACCAGTGTAACCCTGAAAGGAAATGAGGATGGCTATTATTACCGAGCACCGTGTGCTAACTGTGCTGATCCAAAAACAAGCAGAACCCAGGCAGGAGGTGATGGATAAAGTCTCCTGTGAGGCATTAGGATGGATTCGGTTTTCTATTTTCACAACTTTCAGCTGCTAGTAATGAAGAACCTTCACGGAGGAGGTTTCATGTGAGAAGTTATCGACTAAAACATGGACTAAAAATGTCAAAGGGGAGCAATAAGGCCGTTCCTCCAGTCTAGCTGGTTAGCAGAACTCCTCCGGCGGGGTTTTTGTTCTGTTTCAGCCTTGTGCTGGTTCTGAATGAGCAGGAGGCGAGATCTCAACACTCACTCTGTGTCCCTTCATTCCTGGAAGTCCTGGGGTTCCGGGGAATCCACGAGCACCCTATGGTTAAAAAGACCATCGTTAGACCTCAAATGTTTAATTATTATATCTACGGTTCATCCAGTCTCCTCAGTAGAACATCTGGTACCTGTGGGCCGGCGGTACCTCTATCACCGGGCTTTCCAGGTCTGCCGTTGTTTCCCTGTGAGTCAGCAAAACAGAAGTTATCCCCTGACGAGAAACTCAACAACTCAGATCTCAGTCTCTACAAACTGCTGGTAGGAACACAAACGTCTACGTACGTCCTCTCCAGATTTGCCAGCGGGTCCAGAGGGGCCACGAGCCCCAACGGCGCCCTGGGTAAAAAGAAAGAAACAGGACATTTAGAGTCTGGAATGCTGCATTATGGGCGCCGGCCTACCAGATATTAGCCAGGCAGTGCTTTTATAATTGCATGCTAATTAGAAGAGGATTGTTCTGGAGGATGAACTTACAGTCTGTCCAGGCTCTCCGGGCTCACCGGGGTGTCCGGTGTGTCCCTGAGATCCCTGGGAAAGGATAGGAGGCGGAGCAATTAGTCTTCATGCATATAACATAGTAATAACACAGTTATAAACACGGCTATGTTATTAACACAGTTAATAAGGGTGTGTGGGAACTTACAGTGGGTCCAGAAGATCCAGGTGGGCCTCTAGGACCCATCAAACCCTGAAAAGAAGAAAAAGTCAGTAAATTCCATCTATGCTTGTGAACCTTTTTCACAAGAGTCAATATGAGGATATCCGAATCTTCAAATCAATAATGTGAACAAAACCAGGAACTGTGATTCTGTTATGATAATTATACGTGAAGTAAAGCACTATTAAATGTAAAGTATTGATTTGCCCTCACCATGGGTCCCATTCCGCCATCAGTAGCTTTTACACCATCATACTGAGCAGCAAAGTTCTGTTCAAGAGAAAAAAGGAACAGATGAGAAAAAAGTTTCTTACGCTGAATCAGAACTGTTGAATTATTTATTCTTGCTCCTATAAATGACTGAACGTGATGTTCATGTGAGCATCCTGCATTCCTCGAGGTTTCATGAGACTTGACGAAAGGTCAAAGTTCACCAGGCTGCGACACCAATAACAGGATTTCAGAGTCTTAATCCCCTTTGGAGGCAGCAGGTGTGAACATGAGGATGTGAACACATGAAACACAATCTTAGCTTGTATATCCTACAAACAGGGATTATAAATAGATATATTTTGTGCTTTTCCTGCACAATTTGCGTCATGAGAAGTCAAATCGGTCCCAGTGGTGAATTATTTGCATTATGACTGAATGATGATGACTTACTCCTCCAAGTCCAGCGGGACCAGGGGGACCAGCGGGGCCAGGGAGTCCAGGTTTGCCATCTTTACCATTTGGGCCTTGAGGACCCTGTAACCAGAGGAGATAAATGGATTAACTATGGTTCCTGAATGAAGCCCAGCTGATTGAGCTGAATGGAAGAAAGAATTTAAAAGATCATTAATTGCATCTTCTCTAAGCTATAAAAGCTATAAAAATCAAAACTGACGATAATATTAGGTTAACATTTGAACCTGTTACACCTCAAATAACAATTCACATTACACTAACTGGCTGTAAACACTATGGCTGATGCCTCCAGAAAAGGGGCGTGGCCTACTGATGCTAGGAGGTCAAATGACGTCAGCCAATAATACTCCATTAAAATCCCTAAAATACATTTTTGGTATAAAACAAAAAAAGTGCCATCAGAGGCAGGAGAGGATCATAAACTGAGCTTACCCTGTCACCTCGTGGTCCTTTGTCTCCTCTGGAACCCTGCGGCAGAAGAATCACTCAGTCAGACCAAAACATGGAGCCCCTTTACCCAAACATCGGATCCACACTCTAGAGAAACATGCAGCCGCTCATGATCTAAAGCACATCGAATGGAAGCAAAGCCCGTTTCCGTCGAATCACGTGAAAGTTCGATTACGAACGAACGAGCGTAGAGAGTCGAGAGGAAGATCTCAAAGATGACCTCTGACCCCCGTCCACTCTGTGCCGCTATTTCTGTGTCTGATGAGCCTCATAACACGAAACTGATCTTTTCCAAAGCGGAAAAGACGATGAATAAATGTAAGATTTCTTCATTTAAGTCTTTTCGGGAGCTCTTGCATAATTTGCGTGGTAACCGTGGTGACGAGCGTTCGCTGCAAAGTGATGCTGCCTCATATCAGGCGGGAAGAAAATCATGCAGATTGAGGAATTGAACCCCCCCAATAAAAACTTAGCAGCATATCAGTGAAGGTGTGATGAATGATCAGCATCTTTAACACCGAAAAGAACTCAGCAGAGTCCGGCCACCACACAGAACCGCACCACAGGTGAGTTCAGGTCACCTTTAACACCTAAAAATGCTGCCAGATGATTCACTAATGAGCTGAATCTCGCCACCTGAGCTGGTCTGAGATCTGCTCCTTGAGGAAATCAAGGAGCAGAGGGAGATTCCACTCTGATCCAGGGCCAGCTGATTGGGGAGGGGAGGGGGGGGACCTTCCTCTGCCCCTCTCAGCTGTCCTCAGAAAGGACCCTTTGTACCAGGACCCACGGGTTCCTCAGAGCGGCGGTTTTAGCTTTCACCGACACAAACTTCAGCCAATAGGACCCTCGCCTCCCCGAGAACAGGAAGGGAGAGAGGGACCGTCCAGAGACTCCTACAGCACAGCTCTGAGCGGGCTAAGGTGGTCCAGGGGTCTGGAATATCTCGCAGCATTTGGAGGAGATAAAGGCGACGTGGCAAAAGGTAAAAGCTGACTTTAAGAAATAATGATTTCATGCGTTTCGTACTAACCAAGTCTGTGGCGTCGCAGAGTTGAGGAGGAGGAAGAGGGAGAAGAAGAGGAGGATGGAGGGGGTCGGTGGTGGGGGGAGAGAAGAGGGAATACTCCGTTAGAACATGGTGAGCATTTTAAAACAAATCAAACATCTCACATGAAGTTTTTCCTGTAATCAGATGTGTTTGACCTTCAGCTGTGTAAAAATGAACAATCAAAGAAAACAGCAACCTTCAGTTTAGCATTTACTGCAGAACATTTATCTTCCTCGTCTGTATCTTAACATGTTGAACAATTGTTATCATTAAGAGCTTCCTGCGTGATTTATGCCCCAACAATAATCGGTTTGCCGGGGCACAAGTCTCAGCTCATGTCTGGAAGTAGCTGAAGGCCAGGCAGGCAAATTCAGACAGAAGAGGATTTCTGCATTCCATCAAACACGGATCTGAAGGCTAACAGGCCTCAACAGGCAGGTTGTTCCCCTCGGGACGGGAATAGTTGGACCGTTCCTGCAGGGAATATAAAAACTACAGCCTCACAGTGTGGAAAAATCGGCTGCTGCAGTATTTGGGGATTTTACCACTTTTAAATCATATTTAATTCTAAATGCTTTCTGGTAATAACGATGATTGTGTGTTTCTCGTCCCTCATCCTCACTTTGCTGCAGGTGAACATCAGCTGACTTTTTCCTCAATCCGGACCAGCTGGTGGGTCGGCACCGCTGGGACCAGCCCATGAACTCTGACACCTACTTTCTACTTCCTGTCTACACCACTGGGCGGCGCACGTGAGCACTCCAAGTGATTAAATAAAATCCCTATTAAATCTAATGTAAGAGTGGAAAAAGTTGCAAAGAAAAAAAAGCTTCAACTTTAAGCTGCAAATCTTTTAGTTTAAACTTGACATTGTAAATTTCGAGGCTGAAATAATATTAACCTTTACTAGATTGTTTAAATGAAGAAAAAAGGGCTAAGTGTAGATTTTAGTTTCAAGGAAACTATTTAGATATTTAAGAATTCATACTTAAACTGAAAAAAAAGTGAAAAGAAGGAATTTAAAGGTTGGAAATTTGAATCGGCGCGTGGCTGTAGTTTCCCCTTGCGGCCACCAGGGGGCGTCATCGCAGCTCCCTATAATAAAGCTTCATCACTTGGACATCTGGATGGAACAATGTGTCCAACGCCCCACTACGTTTTTCATCTACTGCCTAAGAGGAAAAGTTGCTTTTTTAGCCCATTTTAAACCACACCACATTAAATCAAAGGTTACAAAAGACTTTTTTCCAACTTCTCCCTGCGGAAAACTAATCAAATCATTTTAAATGTATCCTTGGACAAAAAAACAGAGAAAAAAGAGGAAAAACAAGCTGAAGAATCCTGAGCCCGTCCGTGGAGCTTTACGCAGCAGCGCTCTTCTACAGGATGACCACGATGTACGTCCCAAAACCAAAGCCGAGCAGAGATCCTCAAGCAGTGGGACCCCCAAAAAAGTATCCATCACAGAGACAAAAAAGAGCAGATAATCAAACTTACATTGACATGATGCTAGGTATGAGGTTACTGCAAGCAGCAACAGAATCCGGTTATCCACAAAGCTGAGCATGTCTACACAGACATGCAGACTCCTTGTGCTGCTAGGCCCTTGTATATAAACCAACTTCAGGAAGGCATACAGTTATGGTGATAGAAGTAACTCCAAACTCAGCAGAAACCTGCAGCCGTGATGCTAGAACAATAAAGTTCTATCAGGCCTATATATACGGCAGGAGGGTCCCTGGTCTGCGTGTCAAAAGTCAGCCCCCCAACCAATGAGAGAGGAGAAACCCAATCTGACTCCCATCCCTCCCAGGCTCAGCCTCGGTCATGTGGTGCTGCGTCTCCCAGCCTCCTCTGCAGCGGAGGAGCGTTTGGCACCGCTCGAACCATGATGACGAGTGCAACGTTTTAATTAGATCCATTCTTTTTGAGGACGTGGACAGCGTCGAGGTTTTAAACGGAGGTCTTTCTTTTCCTCTCTTTTCTTTCTCTCTTTTTCTTCACCCCTCCACTCAGTCAGAGCTCAGATGCCGGAGACGCGCATCCAACCTGCGCCAGTTCAGCGTCGGGCGTAAAGTTGTGCCACTCTTCTTTCCCTTTTCCTTTTTTTTTTTTGTTGGGTGGTGGGCTCAAGAGGGCTGGGGTCTTAGTTTTGATTTGGTTTTATGAAGGTGTGGGGGGCTTTTTAGGGTGTGAATGGGATTATACATTAATTTATGGATAGGATTTGACCTTTAAATGAGGTTTTTACGCACGGATTTTTAACATCTTTCCAGCCTGACGTGGCTGTTTCCAACTTCCCCCAGTCACACAGACACTATGAGACATCTATATACACATACGTATATATATACACACATATATACACACATACGTGTATATATACACACATATATACATATATATACATATATAAATATGTGTTATAGATAGAAAGATAGGACTTTATTGGTAGGAGACATTCCAGTGCCACAAAAAAAGATGAAATGCAAGAAAAATGTATAGAAATATGCACAAAAAATATATGAATATATATATATATAAATGTAAATGATGTTATTTACCAATGTGTGCAAGAAAAAAAGTGTTTAATGCAAACTTTACAGATAGTGAAACTTGTGTCAGAGGAATAAAAAAAGAGTTTCACAGCAGACAGAAAGTCAGAATAGTTTAAAAAAAACACACACACACACACACACACACACACACACACACACACACACACACACACACACACACACGCACACACACGCACGCACACCACGAAATGCAGATATGTTTTCTCTCCATACATCGTGAAGTTTTCTGAAACACGTCCAAAACTCTGGGTTGGAATCTAGTGCAGATCTGCTGCAGACAGGTGTGAAGAGGAGATCCAGTTCTCCTCTCTCTCTCCCCCCTCCCTCCCCCCCTCCCTCTCTATAAGCAGCTCTTACCTGCCCACATGACCAGACATGTCACCTTACTTTAAAGCAGAACCCCGACTACACAGACGGCGTGGCCTCCGTTCCTCCTCGGATCATTCCTGCGAGCTCAGCACTCCTTATTATTTATATTTATTCCACTGATTATCCCACGTTTAGACGTATGAAACCTAAACGCATGAAATAAAACATGCTTTGATCATATGACGTAAAACTCAACGCCCGCCATGTTCCTGTGTGGTCACCTGACGGTCGGTCAGTCGGTCGGAACAGAACCGTGACCTTTGAAAGGGAGAGGATTCCTGCTTGTGGAATAAACCAGTCACCTTTCCCAGATTCTGCTTTGCAGCATCTTTTTTATTCAAAGCAAAGTCATGTGTGTGTTTTTTTAATGAAAGTTGAATGTAGATATGTGTCAGTTTGGGTGGGAAAGGCTCAGGCGAGCCTCTGATGACACATCGGTGGACTTCCAGGCGTGTCACAGAGGATCAAAAAGCTTTCTTAGAAGACTTTATCGCCTCTCTTTGCGTCTTTATTCACTTTTATTCTCTTTACTGGGATTCACCTCCGACAAACTGCCGCTGCTCTCTCGCTGCTCGGACCGTCCTGCTCGCCTTCCTGCCCCTCTGCCCCAGGAGGAAGAAAGAAGAAAAAGGAAGAAGAAGAAGTAATTGTTGGACACTCCCAACGACTTCACCTCCTCTCTCTCTCTCTCTCTCTCTCTCTCTCTCTGTGTGTCAAAGCCGATAGAAAGAAAGAGAAGAAAAGGGAGAAAGGAGGGGCGGGTGAGATGAAATGTGTTTTAGACATGGCAGGGATCCCACCCGCCGCAGCAGAGTCACATTCTCATGTTTGCCGTGGAGCTGAAGCCGTGGAGGAGCTGGAGCCACCAGACGGGCGGCGTAGCAAAAATCCAAGATGGCGGCGAAGCTCCACATCATCAGACTTTTTTCTTTTTGGATTCCACATGAAACGCCGCATCATGTTTGACGGAACTCTTACAGAGGGTCAAATGGAACGATTATTTCTTCACAAATTCACCCTGAAAATGATAAACTGTTCAGTTACGTATGTTTTAAAACAGAAAAACACACATAGATTCACGGAGACATTTTCTTTTTTATAGTTCATGGAAAATATTCAAGTTTAATTACATTTCTTTTTACAGAAACTCTTTAACCCTTAATAGACTTTTTTTTTGTTGGTTTAATCAAGTTACATAATTCTCTAAAGTAAATCCTCACATGTTTTAATATGTCCCAAAAAAAATCCTGCTTCTACTTTTAGAATAGGACTTTTCTCAATAGCCATGAAAACTACCTCCTCCTCTGTGACCCCTTTGACCTGGGGCCTGCCTCAGGGATCCATCACTGGCCCCTTACTCTTTAGTATATACATGCTGCCACTGGGTCAAATTCTTAAAAAAGTCAAAATGAGCTCGACCAAAACCGCTGAGCAGGATATTAACGGGTTAATATAGTGAGGTAATTATTTTTCCCCATTTAAAGAGAACAGAAAACGCTGACTTGGTTCTCAAGAGCTAGCTCACATTAAGCTAGCTAACTCACGAGCTCACGTTAAGGCACCGTTAGATATTCTTATTCTAAAATTAGTGCGGTGCAACGTGGGATGATTTTATTAGCCAGCTAGCTCGCTCGCTAGCTTTCCCATGTTAACAACTTAGCTAATTGTTTAGTCGTTAAAGAGTTAAATAATGTCAAAACTTTGATTCTGGGACATGAGCGATAGTTAGATTCATCCAGTTGGAACATTTTCTTCTAGCATGAGCTGGAAATGATCGAGGCGAAGCAACTTTATTCATGCGACACATTTCATTTGCTACAAAACCTAAAAGAACATCAAGTCAAACTATCAAAAAAATATCTAACCAGTTCTAACAATCTAAAGAACATTTTTCCACCTGGAGCCGACGGTGCAGCTTTGCTCCAGACATGCTAACGAAGGTTAGCTTAGCATTAGAGACGGATTATAACTAATCTTAAACATTTGTTGAGTACAAATTTCGATTAAAGTTCTCTGTTCCTGTATATTTATAAGCAGTAGAGGAGAAAGGAACGATGTGAAACACGGCTGGATTCTTTCAGAACCCTGCAGCCATTTTGAAACATCTCCCTCCTCTCTGCTCCCGCCTCCGGTTCTGCTGCCAGCTGGGCCTGCAGACGGATTCCTTCAGATGTGCTGCGCTCTGATTGGCCGTCTGAGATGTGTCCTCACCGGGGTTCAGTCGCTGGCTCTCGGGTTTCCATTCTGATCCGGGAAAGACGTGCAGAGGGTGATGGGTGGAGCGGTTCTGCTCATGAAAGGGGTGGATGCCCACCTGTGAGCCAGCTGGTGAGGAGCAGGGACAGAACCGGTCAGATTAGAGATGAAGATTTGATCTCATGGAGAAGGAAAGGTGTCGTTGACGGTGACACAGGAGAACACCTCTCAGGCTTTTATGTCACAGGGTGGTTCTGAACCCCAGAGAAGGTCAGCAGGTGACATGAGGAGGATTAACGTTTGCAGGGTTCTTATGGAATCCAGGAATGAGGAAACCGGTCAGAACGAAATGTCCAGAATATCCATAACATTACAGATTGATGTCCTGATGAGACCCCGGTGGTTTGTGAAGATGATGATCAACACGATGAAGATCTGACAAAGAGTATTTGAAGCTAGGTTCAGAAAAGAAGTGACCGTGATCAAGGTGGAGGTGGGACTGCACCAAGGATAGGTTCTGACCCCCTTCTTGTTTGCTATGGTGATGGACAGGCTGACAGATGAGGTCAGACAGGAATCTCCATGTCAGAGGTCACAAAATAAAGGTTCTGTCATGACCCAGTCACCTGACCTGAACCCCACAGAACATCTGTGGGATGTGCTGCAGAGGAGAGTCCACCATCGTGGACCTCAGAACCTGAAGGTGGTGGAGGTTTTTTTTGTGGAGGAATGGTCTCAGATCTTCTCCATGTGTCTTCAGACCTCACCACAGACTACAGAAGGAGACTCAGGTGGTTATTGTAGCAAAAGGGGGCGGGGCTTAACATTAAATGTAGGGTACCAATAATAAAAGGGCAGTTTTGTGATGAAATTCAGTTTATTCATTTTAAGTTTTCACACTATGATTCTCTGACTGCCTCTGGATTTCCTAACGTCGGCTCCTACCGTCAAATGAAGTGGTCCGGAGACCCAGACACCATCAGCCGCTGTCTGAGGAGGAACCTCGGTGATGGAGGGGAGAGAAAGTGGGTGATTAAAGAGGAGGAGCAGACGGACTCACCTATAATCCCCCCTCCCACTGAAGAGCAGCAAGAGATGAGAGAGGAGGAAAGATCAGAAAATGGAAGCACACTGTACTCTGTGACACGCAGAGGCACCAATTAAACACACACACACACACACACACACACACACACACACACACACACCACCAGCAGCAGACGGGTGAGGTTTTTCAAATTATAGCCTATATTCCAGGCAGCCTTTCTTCTCTGAGTTCTTGCGACAAACGTTCAACCCAGAAACAGTCTGAAGAAGCCGGGACCATCCACGTCGTCCCAGCTCGCCTCCGGTAAAAAAAAGTTGATTAATGAACAATCCTTTGAGGAGTTCTGGAGTTCTGGAGTTCTGGAGTTCTGGATGTGACGAGAGTAACGGGCCTCAGAAGTCTGCGCCTGTTTTTTGTTTCTTTTCTACATGTTAATAAAACAGCATAAGAGAGCTGGAGTGTGTATGAGAGCAGCATGACAGCGGGGAGGTGTGCAGCAGGAGTGACCGAAGAGTTCAAGGTGGAGGTGGGACTGCATCAAGGAAGGGCTCTGAGCCCCTTCTTGCTTGCTGTGGTGATGGGTTTAGTCCTTTGGGCCCAAGAAAGGAGATGTGAAGAAGAAAGTTCAGGAAGGGTGGAGTGGGTAGAGAAGAGAGTCAGGAGTTGGGGTGAGATAGTAATACATGTGTAATTACAGTGTAATAACAAGTTTACAACTCATGAATAAGAGTTAATTACTGGCAATGTTAATATTTAGGCTCCAGTGACTGAACAGAACATCGAGGGCAGCAGTCTGCCAGAGATCAGCTGGTTTGACCCGCCAACACAATGGGTCATGGGAATTTACCCATCCTGGTTGAGGTGCGTTTTGTTGATAAAGGCGTTAATTAATCAGAAATGTCAGATAGGAGGAAGAAAGTTGCTTTAATGCAAAAACTGTTTTTTTGTATTTTATTGTAGTTTTTCTCTGTGTTTATATCGTAGTTCAAACCAAGGCAAAGACATAAAATATAGAATTATTGACCTTATGATTGCTAACATTATTCACACGCCATGATGTCATCATTTATAATTCAAACCAAATCATTGAGAAAAAGAAAAATGTTCTAGATATTACACTCATTCATTTTTTTCCTGCACAATTTTGTACAACTTATTGTCCATAATATATAAAAACGGTGAATTCTTCAAGAAACTATATTCAATTTAGTTGTAAACAATCTACAAAACATTAATACTCTCCTAAAAATCCTTAGTTATAAAGGCTCTCAGAGGCTTGATGCTTGCCAAATAGTGAGCAGACTTATTTGTACTGCTAACTTGATGCTGCCAAATAGTGATCCACATTGATAAATGAAAAGCTATGCTATAAGCTGTTTATAAATGTAAGCTAATGTCTTATAAAGCGTCTATAACCTGATTTATAACCTCATTATGAACCATTTATAAACCCTGTATAAATGTAGTCTTATTGTAGAATGGCACCGAAACGTCAATCAAATTCCTCCAGAGTTGGACGACATCTGGATGGACGACACAAATCACAACCTGTCCATCAATAGAGGACAGTAAACAAAAGAATACTGTAATATTCATAAAGTTGTCAAAGACTGTTTTCCTGTAGACGTTAAGCCAGGACAGCAACGGGTCACAGAAAGTACAAAAGTCAGGCTTTAACATTTAGCAGGAAAAAAACCCCCAAAAGAAACTTTCCTTCCCTTTTTTTCTTTTTTCTTTTTTTCTTGGTCTTTGCTGCGTGGAGGAGAAGCTGAAAGCTGCTGCTGCTCGCCCGAGTCTTTGAGCAGGACAAAAAAAAAGGTGGGCTGCGTCAAAGAATTCGGCTGCTCTGTTGGCTCGACAGGCCTGAGCGTATATCAGCATGTAGAGACCCCTGGCATTATTCCCCCCCGCTCAGCGGCTCTGCAGCACCCAGGAAGGAAGGAAGGAAGGAAGGAAGGAAGGGAGGAAGGAAAGGAAGAAGGAGGGAAAGGGAGTGGAGGACAGCCAGTAAAATACAGAACACACATTTACTGATTGATTAAAATGAAGATCATTGTGATTTTTCCTTCTTTTCTTTGACAGTTCATACACATGTTTCTCCGTGCCCCCCTGTTATCCTGCGCCGTCCTCCTCTACGTTCCTCCTCTACGTTCCTCCCTGACAGTCTGAACTCCCTCAGGTTGCCACATCTACAAGGCTGCTTCTTCTGGAATATATTTCCTGAACATTTAGAGGGTTTGTTGCAGGCAGGCGGGGTTATTGAGGAGATGATGTGATCTCAGTTTGGGGATGGGTGCGAGGAGGAGGAGGAGGAGGAGGAGGAGGTGTGGGGCAGGGAGTCCATGCACACTTAAAAAAAATGCTGAGCTGATGCTGCTGGGTCCATTTAGCAACCTGAGGTGACCTTTCACCTTTGTGTAAGGAAACGTAGCTCACAAGATCTGCATGGTTTTCCTGGGTTAACCCCTTTAATGTCGAAAAAAAACAACACGGAAAGATTTTTATTTTATTTCATAAAAGGTATTTTATTCTATATCTTATAGAATATAAAATGTTATTTTTTTAAGAATTTTATTAATTTTATAAGATGTAAAAATCTTGTTTATTTTTTTTTCTATTCATTTTCTATTTTATTTTTCTATTCATATTTTTCATTAATTTCATTTATTATATTATATTATAGCAACAGAATATATTATGCTAAATAAAGTTTTTAGATAATTATTTGACCATTAGGAGACTTTTTTTTTCGTCACATAATTCCTCACATGCTGTAATAAGACAAATAAAACCAACCTACACACTGGATTGGACTTTCTCCATCGCTCTGGTTGAGGCCTTCCCACCTTTGACCTGTGGCATCCCCCTGGGCTCCATCCTTGGGCCCTTACTTTTTCAGTAAGAAATACAGATTCAAAATGAGCTCAACCAAATAAAAGGGTTTATATATCGAGATAATTCTTTTTCACGGTGTAAGAGAACGTGCAAACGACGTTAGCTGATTGTATGAACCTAAGTTCATATTCGTTAGCTCTCATTAAAGCTAGCGCTCATTAAAGCTAGCTCTCATTAAAGCTAGCGCTCATTAAAGCTAGCTCTGATTAAAGCTAGCTCTGATTAAAGCTAGCTCTGATTAAAGCTAGCTGTCATTAAAGCTAGCTCTCATTAAAGCTAGCTCTGATTAAAGCTAGCTCTGATTAAAGCTAGCTGTCATTAAAGCTAGCTCTCATTAAAGCTAGCTCTCACTAAAGCTAGCTCTCATTAGACAACATAAGTTGTTGTTTATAGTTCGTGTGGTGCAACATGTGTTCATTTTCATTAGCTAGCTAGCTCGCTCGCTAACATTACCTGTGTTACAACCTAGCTAGTTAGGTAGTTGTTTAATCAAATGTTGACATAAATGTTAATGATAAAAAGAATTCTTACACACGTCCATGTAATGATCATAACTCAGATTTTAGGTTGTGTTTTTATCCATTTTTGGTTGTTTTCACTCAACAACATTTTCATTTTTATCCATTTTTGGTTGTTTTCACTCAACAACATTTTCATTTTCCCCATTTTTTGGTTGTTTTCACTCAACAACATTTTCATTTTTATCCATTTTTGGTTGTTTTCACTCAACAACATTTTCATTTTTACCCATTTTTTGGTTGTTTTCACTCAACAACATTTTCATTTTTATCCATTTTTGGTTGTTTTCACTCAACAACATTTTAATTTTTATCCATTTTTGGTTGTTTTCACTCAACAACATTTTCATTTTTATCCATTTTTGGTTGTTTTCACTCAACAACATTTTCATTTTTATCCATTTTTGGTTGTTTTCACTCAACAACATTTTCATTTTCCCCATTTTTTGGTTGTTTTCACTCAACAACATTTTCATTTTTATCCATTTTTGGTTGTTTTCACTCAACAACATTTTCATTTTTACCCATTTTTTGGTTGTTTTCACTCAACAACATTTTCATTTTTATCCATTTTTGGTTGTTTTCACTCAACAACATTTTAATTTTTATCCATTTTTGGTTGTTTTCACTCAACAACATTTTCATTTTTATCCATTTTTGGTTGTTTTCACTCAACAACATTTTCATTTTTATCCATTTTTGGTTGTTTTCACTCAACAACATTTTCATTTTTACCCATTTTTTGGTTGTTTTCACTCAACAACATTTTCATTTTCCCCATTTTTTGGTTGTTTTCACTCAACAACATTTTCATTTTTATCCATTTTTGGTTGTTTTCACTCAACAACATTTTAATTTTTATCCATTTTTGGTTGTTTTCACTCAACAACATTTTCCTTTTTATCCATTTTTGGTTGTTTTCAGTCAACAACATTTTCCTTTTTATCCATTTTTTGGTTGTTTTCTCTCAACAACATTGATTTTCATTTTTTCCCATTTTTTGGCAGAAAACATAAAATCCAGATGGGGTTGTTTTGAACCCAGTAGTTTTTAGAGTGTATCAGTGTCAGGAATCCCAGCAGAGCATGGTGGAGAAGTTTAGTCAGAGGGATTATTCCTTCCACTTAAAAGGAAACTGTTCTTCCCTGTAGAAAGAGAAAGACGGCTGCTGGAATCTTTAGTGTTTCAGGATTTTTCAAAATGGAGGCAGAGGAAAAATTCCTTCAAAGAAGGTCTTAACCATTCACAGAGACGGGAGCGTTGCAGAAAAAGGAGAAAAATCAAAGTAGGGATCCTCCCTTGGCCGGGACTAACTCATGGTTACATTTGCCTGTGTGTCCACATGACTCACATTCTGGTCAGCAAACGCATAATAAAGGCGACAGAAATATCCCCACACAATGTCAGAGGAGTCCACGGCAGGAGGCTAATTGCTAGATGGAGCTGGACTGTGGTTGGAGAGAGGAAAGAGAAGTCCAACCTACATGAGTGCAGACCAGGAGAACCTCCATATATATATATATATATATATAAAAAAAATATATAAAAAATATATATATATATGTATATGTGTGTTTTTGTCATTTATGTTTTTCTTTTAAAAGGATGCAAAAGGTTTATTCTTATTCACCTGCAAGACTTGGGTTGAAAATTTTTTGATTTTTTTTAAATACGTGGAAGAAAAACACTTTAAAAGTAGCAAAAATAAAAAAAAAAAGAAGGAAATTTCAAGAAACTAAGATACTAACAGCATAGAATTGGACACCTTAGAAACGTTATGATGAGGTTTCAATCCGTGCATCTGAACACGTTTGGATATTCACAGAATTATTATTTTTTTTCTCTCATTCGTTTGTTATTCCACCAAATCGCTGAAAAAACAACATCAAAGAGAAAAACACGTTAAGAACAATTCGCAAACTATTGTTCATTTTCTCAGCTCTTCTTGAAGGTCATTTTTTATGTAGAGCTAGTCCCATGAGGTCGTCCTCGACAGCAAGAGTTATAGTCTCCAAAAGCCCCCGATCTCCTGCGTTATACTTCCCCATAACACCTGATTGAACTTCAAACGCAGTTTTTCAAGTTATATTTGAAAAACAGTGTTTTTCGTTAAAAAAACTAAAAACAAAGCCCTTGTGAGTTAAATATGAGACTATTAGGGAGAATATAATAAACACAAGATAGACCTTTTCTTGTCGATTCATATGAACCAACTCCGGACGAAATCAGACCAACTTTGGAAAAAACAAATGCCCGATAAACATTTGGAGGTAAAGCTCCCCCTAGTGGCCGAAAGATGCGCCCGACCTTTCCCAACATCAATCCAGTCTTTATGCACAATAAAATCTATAAATGCATGAAATTAAAAAATCCTCCATGTCATTTCTTTTGAGTCATCGGGTTAAAATGACCGAACTGTGGCGTCGGATGCCGATGCGTCGGGAGTTATGACGGTTTTGAAATCCCCGACTTTTCAGCGATTTAATGACCGAGTGAATATTATCTGGTTTAAATGTTAGCCCCTAACGTTACGGTTGCCATGGCTTTCCCCAGGCTACCTCACCGGTAGAACCATCCAGAGGCCCTCGTTAGCTTTACTTCCTGGTTGTTTGGTTGGAGGTCCGACCACGCTTTCTCCAGATTAAATCCGCCACTTGATTATTTATTGGATGGATTATGATGAATCTTTGAGTCCAGAGGATGAATCTTACGATTCCCCATCTCCTCCTAGTCCTCGCGGATCCATCAGCTGCCACCACCAGTATCCAGACTCAAAAGAGGCTGAGACCCTTTGATCACAAAAAGACTTTCACAGGTCGTTTTTGGCATGTCCTAAAAGTGACTAAAATTTTGGTGACATAAAGTGTGTCGTAGCACACTTAATGTCCTCAAGTGTGCTACGACACTCACACTTGTCACTCGAGGCTTCGACAAGTGTCGGGGTTTATGGTCACATTGTGGCGGCGTGCGAGAGAGCGCCATAGACAAAAGAACTATAACGACTCTAGCGGAACCGAAGTAACATTAATCGTCCTGCGGTGCAACAACAATAATAGAAAATAGATTAAATAGAAAGACTTTGGTCACTCCCGCTTGTTTCGCCTCACTTGCTGTTGGTAGCGGTAGCCGCCAAGCTAAAGAGGCTAGCAGACCTGAAAATGCCTGTAAAAAAAAAATTGAAACGAAAGAACAAGTCTGTGAAGAACCAGTGAACTATGAGAGCTTTAACTTGAGTCTAACTTGAGTTTAACTTGAGTTTGAACTTGAGATGTGAAACGAATGTCGAGACGGTAACGTCTGCCATTACGTCCATAAACGACTTAAAAACGGCGCTGTAGCGCTGTGAAGGCATGGAAACCTCCCCAGAGGTAGTTTTCTGCTCTTTGGTGGAGGTCAGGCTCTATTCTATGTTTTAAAAACAACTTATTTCTTGTATTTGAAACACCACATTTGTCCCTGAGAGGACAAGTGTTCCGCGGGACGAGACAGGACATCCGTTCATCACACAGCAGCACTTCGTCCTGCTGGGCGAAGTCGGCCTCATTTTGGCCCTTGAAGGGGTTAAGGTGAGGGGAGAGAGAGAGAGCCGAAATCTTTTCCATATTACAGCACACATGAGGAAAACATTTAAGTGAGTTCAGCTGTCTGCAGCCTCTCTCTCTCTCTCTCTCTCCCTCTCCCTCTCTCTCCCTCTCTCTCTCTCTCTCCCTCTCCCTCTCTCTCCCTCTCTCTCCCTCTCTCTCTCTCTGGTTAGGGGAACGTTCAGCACAGCAGTATATCATTACACATCTGGGAAAATGCACTCGGCCACAGATGACACGCCAGAGAGAAGAGGGACAATCGGCTGCGTCTGAGACCGACCTGTTTTTAAAATGAAATGAAGGTTCTGTGAACCTGCAGGAGAAATTGTGAAAAACTTCTGAGCGGAGGAGGTGAGGAGAACCACCACCCAGCAGAAGAAGTCAAACAGAACAACTGTGGGATCAGTAAAAACACAGATGGAAATCTGAGACCTCAGCTCCTCTCTCCTCCCATTTTACCCCCCCCCCACACACACACACACACGCACACACACACACACACACACACACACAAACTCCTCCTCTTTCCAATTGCTCTGGTTTCTGCCGTTTTATTTTGGTGCGATGAACTGGTGGAGTTTTTCTTTCCAGTGTGGAAACTGTTGTTTTCTAAACGGAATCCGACCTCCGTGCCTTCATGGGGGAAAGATTGGATAAAACGTTAAATATTTCTTCTATTTACCGTCCTCTCTCTCTCTCTCTCTCTCTCTCTCTCTCTCTCTCTCTCTCTCTCTCACACACACACACACACACACCCTGCAGTGAGACTGATGGGTGGCACAGAAGGGGTTACAGGGGTGAGGTCAAAGTTCAGATAATAGTCCCTCCACGCTTCACTCGAAGGTCGGGCCTCTTCACGCCTGACCTCAAACCTTCCACGTCTTGTAAAAAAAGAGAAAGAAAGAAGAGGAGACAGATGAGGAAACCCTCCCTCTCCCCGTCTCTCCCGACCCCCCCCCCCCCCCGGATTCTTATTTTCACTCATTGGGAGCTTTCACTTATTCTCTCAGTCGTCTTACGGCTTGAAATATCGCAAAAATATTTGGTACTTTATTTTATTCTCCTCCTCTGAAGTTCATCGGATCCATCCGACACTTTGTGAGTCTGCAGGGGTTTTTTTTCTTCTTCTTTCCTCCACGTCTGTATTTATCTCAGACTCTTTGGAGCCTGTCTAGAAAAACTTTGTTTAGGTGTTGCTGTAACGTTTGAGTTGAAAAATCTCCCCCCCCTGAAAAATCCAGCGCCGGGCCTCACCGGGTTTACGGCTGCAGCCGGAGTGACAACAAGGAAGTGAAATGAGTCGTCCTCCCTCCTCCTCCCTC
Source organism: Lophius americanus (assembly GCA_037951165.1). Taxonomy (NCBI): domain Eukaryota; kingdom Metazoa; phylum Chordata; class Actinopteri; order Lophiiformes; family Lophiidae; genus Lophius; species Lophius americanus. Next base: position 185,949 of record JBBDHG010000168.1, on the reverse strand, counting down.
CTCCTCCTCCTCCTCAGTTGAATGATTTCACAGATGGAGAAGAAGAAGAAAATGGTCGACTAAACAGTTGGATCTTGTAAAATCCAGGCGACGTCTCTGAAGCCGGCAGCTTTTTATCTCTTTTAAGTCGCACTGCAAAAACCTGAAGAAGAAACTTAAAGAATTAAAATGTATGAAAATCCAAAAGATCAGAGATGAAGGATTTATTTTTCCTTCTGTTATCACAAGGAAAGTTTATTTTATTGAATATGGATGGTGTAAGAACATTTTCTACCCGACTAAGCAGACTCATTAAAGTTTAAACAACATATAAGGACTTAAAAATAGACTTAAAAAGACCCCAATCCCCTGCGTTGTACCAGTAGTCCCCCCTGATTAACTCCTAAAAGTAAAAGTGAGTCACTAATAACCTCAAACCTCAAAAAGTAACGGACGAGAATCTCGGATTTCCACGATAAAACTCCTTTTTAATTAGTGAAATATTAACCAATATAGTGAAATAATATAATAATATGAAACAAGAAAGATCTTCTTGTTTATATTCATATAAACCCATTTGGACTGAACTGAACACATGGTTGGGAAGAAATGCTAAAAAACACAAACTGTGTTTTTATGGAAACTAAAAATCTCCTATTGAGTGAAATTGGAACTTTTATATTAAATATGAAAAATAAAAGGTAGATCTCCTGGAGTCGATTCCACGGTTTGGTTCCCCTTGTGATTGACAGATAAACTGTAAGAGTATAATATGATACAGGATAGATCTCCTCGGGTCGAATCAAACGCCCCGAATTCGGACTAAATCCACTCAATGGTAAAGAAGTAAATTCGTAAAGGCGAGAAATTGTGGGGGGGGGGGAAAAATCCTGATTTTTGAGATAAAGCTCCTCCTAGTGTCGGAAATACACAACCGAACTATCCCAAAATCAATCCAGTTCTTCCTCGCACTTGGGTCTATGTGGGCTGTAAAGTCTAGGATGATCCAATAAATGGTTTTTGGGTTACTGCGTTAACACGAAGGATCTGCGGTGGCGATGACGATTCCATAATATCTCCGACTCTTCAGGGATGTAATAAAAATGTCTGAAATCCACTTCCTGTAACTGAACACCAGGAAACGGATCATCCGGTACCGATGGATATCGATGGAAACCTGAGTAACGAGTCTCTACTCTAGAAGATCACAAGAACCATCTTTGGGTCCAGGATCCTGGTTCTGGTGGAACGTTGAATACGAACCAAACTAAAAGCCCATGTGATCGTCACGTCACCTGCAGGGATTCGTCGGTGCCGTCCGCGTCTGATCGGACTCAACGCTGACTTCAGTGGGATACGGGCTTGAACTGTTGGGGCGGCTGTGGCTCAGTGGGTAGAGCGGCCGTCTCCCAATCGGAAGGTAGCCGGTTCGAATCCCACCAGGGTCTACTTGTCGTAGGGTCCTTGAGCAAGACCCTGAATCCTTAGCTCCCCGGGCGCTCCACGAGGGGCTGCCCACTGCTCCCTCAGGGATGGGTCAAATGCAGAGAAGTAATTTCACTATGTTGTACTGTATGACTATGTGACTAATAAAGGATTCTTTCTTTCTGTTTCTTCTTTCTGTCTGCCACCTGCTACCAGTTAAACCTCCACCTGCCACATAAAACACCTGGTGGGGCGTCGGGCGGGCTTTTAAGCCTCTTTAAACTTGTGTTGAGAGGATGTGGCCTGAGGACAGAAGGAGAAGCACCAGCGCACCAGAATCCTGTTCTGTTTAGACTTAGACTTTAAAAATCCAGTTTGGATCCTGGTTGTATCATTCACGCTTTTATTTTCACGCTTTTTTATTGTTTCTCAACTATTATTCACAAGTTGGGTCGGAGTTCAATCCAGAGATTCCAACTCTTCTCCAGATAGGAGAAGTTGTTTCTGCACCTTTAAGGGATTCTACACCCGGCTCTCCATTTGTTTAGGATTTTTATACCCCTGATAAATATCGGGGGTATTATGGGATCTTCATCGTTGATCGAAGGTCGGAAGTTCCTTCGTGTTAACGCGGTAAATGAAAAACTCTTTCTTGGATCATTTTCAAATTTTATACCCGCACAGATCTTAGTGTGAGGAAGAAATAGATTTTTTTTTGCGAAAGGTCATAAATCTGCCACTAGGGGGAGCTTTGTCTCCAAAACATGTCGGACCCGAATTTTCTCAATCGTTGGTCCAATATAGTCCAAATTTGTTGCATCTGAATCGAGTCGAGGAGATCCATCTCATCTTTGACTCCACACCGGGGAGTTGTTTTAACAAAAAAAAATAGTTTTTACAAAAAACAATGTTTTTACAAAAAACAATGTTTTTACAAAAAAACAATGTTTTTACAAAAACAATGTTTTTACAAAAACAATGTTTTTGAGGTCACAGTCCCTCAACCGTTGGTCCCATTTTTAGTGAATGCTAACTTAGTGAATAAGAATCACCCTGAGGAGTTTAGTGGGCCGGCCCCGTTGAAGAGCCCAGGGAGTGGATCGGGTTCAAGGGTCTTGTTCAAGGACCCTTCAGCATGTAGCATCACAGGCTTGGATCTGGACCCCCCAATATCCTGATTGGAGTTCGACCTCAAAACCCACTGAGGTAAAGCCGACCCCAAATAGTTTATACAGTTGGTCCAATGTAGTCCAAATGTGTTGTAAATCTAAATCTCAATGTCCTATCCTGATGTCAGAACCTGCTGACCCAACCCGGCTCACTCTTCAGGACTTTTGGAACTCATCGGCGGCGGAATGACCCGACTGAAGAACTCTTTGGAACTCTTTGGAATGGACTCTGAAATAAATGGTAGCTAACAAAAAGTCCAGATTGGAGTTCTGCGTTGGTTTTAATCCTGCGTTTGTCCACGCCGTCTGGGAACCTGGTTACATTCTAGTCTGCTGCTGTGTCACTTTTTCCAGCAGTGAGGCCAGAGGGAGGAGGCGCGCCGCACACCAAAGCTGGAGCTATGCGCTGAAGACATCTCCTATCGGCAGCAGGAAGAGCAGCCTCTGTAAACTCAGAGGCTCCAGCCTCCTGGGCGCTGCTGCTGGTCCCACATCAGTAGCTTTTAAACGGAGAGTTGGTGTTTTTTGTTCTTTTTTACAGTCGGCGTGTTTAAAAGAATCTTCTGCCGCAGACAGAGTCTCCATCAAATCAGAACAACCTGGAACCGGATCAAACAAAGTGTGTGAAAGACTGGAAAACAAACACTAAATATGTCTTTATCAGGAGCAGAGGTCCGGTTCCTAGTCGTGGAGTTTGTTTTCTCACTCCTCACACTGCAAAAAAAAGAAAGAAGATATTTCAAGAAAAGATTTCTCAGATATTTTGTCTCCGAAGAAAAAATAATCTTGAATGAATTCCACATTAGAACAATCATTTTCCGAAAGGAACCAGCTGAGGTGGTTCTGGACTCTACCTCTTATGTTTTTTAAAAACGTGACCCGGTAGCACAGCATGTATATGGTAAATAATAAGGGGCCGAGGGCGGAGCCCTGAGGGACACCCCATGAAAGAAATTATAAATGCAAAATAAAAAAAAAATCAGTTTTTTTTTCTTCCTGAGGACTTCAAAGACTTTTAAGTGAATCCAACCAATCAGAATCTCTAAAATCCATATATTATAACTTTGATAATAGTATGAAATCCAAGCTTGTCCACGAAAACATGATTGATCATTCTCAACCTTTATACCCTCATAGACCTCAGTGAGAGGAAGAACAGGTTGAGTCCCTGTGGGATCTGATCCGAGAACAGACTGCTGACTTCACAGAAACAGTTAGGTCGGGTCACTATGGGATCTGATGAGGAAGATGATAATGATGATGATGATAATGATGAGGAGGAGGTATATTCAATGCTCAGTGAGACGTAAAAAAAAGAAAAAGTCTTCGAGGAGACGATGGAGGAGTGTGAAAAAGTCCCAGAGTTTATTATCCAGCACTCGACTTCTCTGACGTTCCAACGAGGGAACAGCCTTTTTAATTACATCGATTTTAATCAAAGGCTTTGAGTTCAGGATTTCATGACGGCGTCTGATCTGACTGTTAATTTAATCCAGTTTAATTTAAACAAAAACGCTCGGCATCCAAACTAATTAACATATTAATTACTTTCTACGGTGTCATTCACAAACACACACACACACACACACAGACACACACACAGACACACACACACACTCACACACACACACGCACACACACACACACACACACACGCACACACACATCCTTTTTGCACCACTCCTTTTTTCTAAATATCATCCACACTGAAACTGACTATATTCACAAGCTCCACATCATCACTTCTCCTCTTCCTCCCTCCCTCCCTCCCTCTCTCTCTTGCTCGTCCTCCCATTCGTTTCTGCTCTGCCTGCTGCACAGCTTGGCTGGATCACCGTTCAGATGTTAGGTTTTGCTTTTGAGAGAAAATGAAGAGCCGGGCCAAACAAAAGAAGAGGCGAGGAGAGAAACTGGAGTCGCTGCTTTAACACTTTTCTCTCTTTTCTCCCCTCTGATTCCGTTTGAGGAAGAATGTTTGACACACAGGAGAGACGAGAGAATCCAGTAGAGATTATTCTTCTGATGGTTTCTCAAAAACGTCCATGGAGCTCCGACTCTCCAGTGTTCCCTCTTTCCCACAGGGCTGGTTCCGGGGCTAGTTCGGAGCCAGAGCCTGACTTAGCACCGGTTCTTTGCTGGTCTAGAGCCAAGAACCGATTACGCCAGGAGCTGGGGGCGGGGTGATTGTGACCGACAAGACCGGCGCAAACACTGAACCGCCATTTTTAAAACAACAGCCAAGAGAGTTTCGTCCGATAAACGAGCCTAAAAACTGAAAACTGCTTTTCCAAGTTTGGTTCTGACTCTGGGGACGCTGAGCAGAACCTGACCCAGATGACCCCGAGAGGCCTGGATGGTTCGGAACACAGCATAATACACCGTCAAACTGACACGCACCAACCTTTCCTCACATTTGAACCGCTTCCAGTTCACCTCGGTTACTACCTCCGCCGCTCCATTGCATTCATACAGCGCAGAAAATAACGGCTGAATTAAAGAGAACTTCTTGAAGCGGACTTAATTAAGGAGAGAGGAGTAGAGTCGTTGGTGAGGAGGTGGTTACCCGTCAGGAAATCTCCAGGTGAGCTCCTGCCGAGCTGCTTTAAGCTCAGGTAGTCTCTGATGTTTATTACTTCTAGAAGCTCCTCGCTGGCTTGTGGTTTCAGCAAGTGTGGACTGCTACCCATCATGCAGTGCAGCACTATGGTTGGACATGGAGAAAGAAAGTAACTTAGATATGAAAAAGCACAAACGTCACTATGTTAAGCCTTTGATAAACTTTGTTAGGGTTAACACTGAAGAAACAAAAATACACTTCAAACATTTAGATTCGATAAGTGACCCGGGTCTTTATGACACCAAAGGTTTCGGGTGCTAATTGCTCGAGGTTTACGCGAGTGCTCCACACTTAGCTCAGCTTGAAACGCTTTTATATTTCCTGTATGTGTGGCTTTGAATAATTGTGGGAAATAACTCCGGACCACCGTCTGTGGGACGTAACAAACCCCTCACTATGATGATATTCAAAAATACAAACTCCAAAGTGTTTTATGTCGGTTTGTGTGCCCTTTAAGTGTATTTATATCGTGATGCCTTCAGGTGTCTTCATGCAAAACTAGACCCGCGCCGTCACGGATTCTGGTGTGGCGTCTCGGTTACCGCGGTAACAGTCGTTAATCAGGAAGTGCCGTTTGTGGAATCTTCTTCCCTTCTTCAATCTTGCTTCTGGTAGCGATTGAAAACATCAAAGGAAGAAAAAGAAAAAGTTAGCTTAGCTTTCAAAGCGTTCAAACGCTGTTTTTAGTAAAACGTAGCTAGCTGACCTCCAGTTCTCGCCGCTAAAATAGACTAGCCAAACAGTCCGCGAGTCCAAATACGGAAGCACCTTTTTTATTATTTATTATTTTTTGTTAGCACGTCGCTAGCACTAAAATGGCCTTCCTGCCTCGGAGCTTTCAAACATACCTTTAATAACAAGTGTCTCTAGCGACGACAAGCCCGTGTAGCGTGTGCTGGAATCAAACCGCGACAAATCTAAGATCGTGACGCGTTAGCCTAGCTTAAGGAGCAGAGTCACATTCAGTTGGTAGAATTTGGGGAAAAGGGCTGATATGTAACGTCTCTTGTTTTGGGCTGTATAAACTCTTTTCCTTGATTGTGGCGATGCAAATATAAATGTTTTTTTAAAAATAATCCTTACGTACAACTTTAATCAGTTTACCTTCTAGTTGTGTCCATGTGTGTGACTAAAGGGGAGAGCTCATGTTTGTGTGTTGGCGAGTAAATACAGCCTCTTCCTGGTCTGGAACACATTATGCGATGTACTTACGGGGACCATGGGGTGGGCAAAGCCCTCTTAAAGTGGCGGGGGTCGTTTTTCCCACATTACAGTCATTAGTCTGGTCTGCAGCCCGCCCCCCAGCCCGGTTATATGAACTGGCCTAATGACATCATCGTTGTATAAAGTGGATCCCTTGTTGTCTTTCACGGGCGAGATTAAGCCTCCGGCTACCTTCGCGCTCCTCGCCGAGGGACTGAGGGGTCATCCGAGGCCCAAGAGTTTAGACTCAAGACAGTTTAGAGACTCCGAAACCTCAAGTTCACGCAGTTCTTTAGGAATTCTCCTTAACTCTCTGCAGTCTCCACCTTTATTAACCGCGTTAAGTGATGCTAGGTGTTATGGATCGGGGCGGCGTGATCTCAGGCTCCAGAAGGGTTAAGATAACCATGTGGCAGATCCTGAGTGGATCTATATGTGGGCCACTAGATCCTGCAGAGATGTGTGTGTGCGTGTGTCTTGTGCCGCGTGGTAACCTCCCTCCTCCGCTGGTTACAAATGGAGGTTTGGCGGATGATGGAAGAAATTCCATTTGAGGATTTCAGATGTTTTTTTTCCCAGCTTCTTTTGTCTAGCCCCTCCCCCTCCCCCCCCCCTCTCTGTCTCTCTCTCTCTCTCTCTCTCTCGCTCTCTCTTTCTCTATCGCTTTCTCATTTCTTGACTGTTCAATGGAAAATCACCATCATCCTGCAGCGAAAAAACGCTTCGCCTGTGCGTCTAAAAACTTCACCCACCAGCGGCTGCTTCCTCCACCTTTTCCAACCTTTCCCATTAAACAAGACCAGACAAAACTCCCGATCAGCGTTTGAACGCAAACACACGCCGCTACACACGGTTAGCGTGTTTATAACATGTGAGCGTCTGGGGGGGGGGACACGAGCGAGAGGAGGGGAAGGTTGTGTGTTCAGAGTGGATGCGTGGAGAGGATAAGTTAGAGTGAGGTTAGAACTGGGGGGGAGGTGGAGCAGGCAGCCCGTTACATAGCTAAAGCATGAGTACATGCCTGTTGGCTGACGTCCACCTCTGCATCTGGTTAAAATCTACTGCTGCCTCCGCTCTCCTCCCTCCACTGTTCCTCATTCCTCCTCACGGTTCCTTTTATTCTCACCTAATCCTCGATTCCTATTCACACTTATTCCCCTTCTTTATTCCTCTTTCTGTCGCCTGATCGTTCTTTTTTTCTACTGTCTCACATCGGTTTTTTCTACATTTAGCTCTGATTGTCTTTGGTTCGGTTCCAGATCGTCTTTCTTCATCAACCCTGGAAAGTGGATTCCTCTTAATAATCAAACGGTCACTTCCTACTAAAAAAGTTGAATAAAGTAAAAATGTCAAAATATGAACAATGTAAAAAAATATACGACCTTTAGGGAAATAATATAATTATCCAACCTCTTATTGAGAGTTTGACGGACAACCGTCTAATCTTTTTTATGCTAATCATTAGTCAACCACCAGCAGCCAGTTAGCTTAGCTTAGCTCCGATTCGCTCACTATTGAAAAACACTCTTTTCTGGCTTGCATGCAGAATAACAGGATTAAATTAAACAGTTAAAATTCTACGCCCCTTATCCCCACGACAATCTGGAAGAAGCTCCAATCCCCTGCGTTCTACAAGCAATCCCTCAGGATTGAACTCCGCTGATTAAATGTGACTCGTTTATAATCTCAAACAGTCCAAAGTGACTCAATCTAACTGTGTCTATGAAGTCAGCAGTCTGTTCTAGGATCACATCCCATAACGACTCAACTTTACTTTAGAGAAAGAAATCATAATACTATAAGATTAAAGTCCTAAATCTTAGAGAAAAAAAGTGTTTTATTATGAGAAAAACGTTATTTCATATTATTAAAAAAACATATCGTAATTTAGGGAAAAAAAGTCATAAAATAATGAGAATAAAGTTGTAATAGAATGAGAATAAAGTTGTGATATACTGAGAATAAAGTTGTAATGTTTTGAGAATATAATGATAGTTTTAAAAGAACAAAGATATAATTTTACTGGTATAATGTCGTAGTTCCAGGCTGAGAAACC
>JBBDHG010000168.1:140000-172500 GCA_037951165.1 Lophius americanus | reverse complement strand
AGCAGACTTTATATAAATACATTGTCAGATTTTTGACTGAATTCTTAGTTTGATTCTCATAAATAACTCATATTGACGAAGGAGGGCTGAGACTGGCTCTTCCTCCTGTCACTCCCGATGAGGGCGGGATCACGGATCTGCTCAAACTTGTTAGTTGCTATGTGAAACACGACCCTCTCCTTCCCTCAGGAGATAAAAACAAAAGAAAAACAAGCACCAAAAAAAGTGGCGGCCATGTTTTTTCTCTTCTTAAAACATAAACATGTGATCCACCAGGATGTGACCATAGTTTCCTCTTTTATATTAAAAAAAATGTGTTTATTCTGAGATACCAGGCACTGATTGTGAATAAAAGTACAAGTTGATTAAAAGAGCAACATTTAGTTTAAAAAAATAAAGTTCTGCGCTATGACGCAGTTCTACGCTATGACGCACGACCCGGAAGTTAAGCTAGGTTACAGCGGCTAATCAAAAGATCCTGACGCGTTTGTGTTTTATATCTGTTTTAGTCACTAAATGAGCGAATTAAAAGGTGCGTTGGGGGGCCGCACCACTTTTAAGTGTCCTCCATAAACGCTTCTGTTGTGTTTTGGCTTTTGCGGATGTTTTCCCTTAATGTCTTGCGGCTTTTGCGGCGCTCCTGCGTTGTCAAATGGACTTCTTCTTCTTCTATCGTATGTCTTAAGACCAGGCATTATCCGCGGGACCCCACCTCTTCATCGATCTACTCCGTATGGGGTCATCTCGTCTCGACCCAGGCGGCCCTGGAGACGACGGCCGATGTTGCGCAGAGAATGTCAGATTGACGAAGACGTTTTTTCTGTATTTGCTTGTGCTTGAACTATTCCTATGTGTTTTTGTGGAATCCCACCTGTAACGCGATCCCCCACCACCCTCAGGTGAGCGGGTCGGGTGGTGCGGTGGTCGGGTTGCCGTGTGTGATCTCGGCCCGTGTCGGACAGGATGAGCGCACTGAGCAGGAATCAGGGCTGGTTTCCTCCGACATGTCCCCGGGGTCTCCAACACAAACACCCCCCCCTCCGTCAAACACACTGCTGTGGGCGAGCTTGTTTTCTCCACTGGTGAGTCCGGAGGTTCTGCAGGACTTGTTGGACTTTCTGCTGGGGGAATGCTGAGAAAGAACTGAAGGAGACAGATTCCTCCAACGTGAAGCCCAGGCAATAAAATCTACAGCCGCTCAGATCTGGTTCTCCTCCAGCGGGGCTGGAATTCTCTCCCTTCTTTTTCTTCTTCTTGTCCCTCTGTCTTTCCTTCTTCCACGTCTGATGACCACTCCCTCTGAGGTGATTACTCCTGAGTCAACCAGAACAACCGGCGCTCTGAGGTGTTTATTGTGCATTTTGTCATATTTGACAAAGTAAACCAGGCTTTACGTTATATGATATATATATATATCTATATTTAATCAACACTTCAGAACAGATGGCAACATTTCAAAAAAATATCCAACCTCTCTGCTGCATCTTGGGAAATTTGTTCAGAATGACGGACCGAGTAGTCACATTTATTTTATTCCAGATCGTCGTGGTCTCCAGCGGCAACGCTGGAGATCCATCGTTTTAACGCCATACCTCATAAACTCTCTGATGGATCAATTCTCAATTTGTTTCCCACATAGGCCTTAGTGCGAGTAAGAACTGGATTGATTTTGAGAAAGGTCAGTCGTACCTTTCTGACACTAGAGGAAGTTTTATCTTGAATGTTTTGGGCCATAATTTTTGGACGTTGGTCCAATTTAGTCCAATTTTGGTGCAAATGAATCGGATCAATAGGATCAATCATTTAAATGTTATATTTTATATAAATAGTTCATATTTTACTCACTAGGGGGAGCTTTTACGCGAAAAAAGTTGTCTAAAAGTTTGTTGGCCATAACTTGTGACTGTTGGTCCGATTTAATCCAATTGTGGTGAATCTGAAATGACTTAAAGGGGATTTATCTTTTATACGTCATATTTTACTCCTAAAGTTGACTTCTGTTCCAGAACTTTTACAAAAAAACGCTGTTTTCGGACAAAACTCCACATTTAATTTGAGCAGCTCCATCGGGGGGGGTTTCGGACGTAGACCCTTGGGACTATTTCTTCATCATAAGATTAAACATCATCTGCGTTCTAATGCATAATATACGACTTTATTCCACATTGTAGAATGAGAATAGAATTATGACAACTTAAATCTGTAAGGAGACTAAAAAAAAAGGGAAAGTCTGGATGTTAAAGTTGATCATTTGTTTGAAAGGTTCTGCTTTTCCTGATGGTTTCCCCGTCGCACGGGCCTGGAGATGACGTGGCCGGGTCGGGCCTCACACACACACACACACACAGACACACACACACACACACACACACACACACACACACACACACACACACACACACACACACACACACACACAGACACACACACACACAGAAAAATCTTAATGACAAGCTCTGGCGGCTAAAGCGGACCCAGAGCTGGCAGAGCTTTCCGTGCGTCTGCCCGCCTATTGTGGCCGAATAGCTGGCGTTTAGGGCGGGGCCTAACCAGCTTAGAAAAGAAATATATATAATAAGACATTTCCTGCTCCCTCTTTTTCTTTTTTTCTTTTTGAAATCTCTCTCAGAACTGACTTTGTCCTAACTTCAGTGTCACATGACATCCTCTCAACTAGACTCCTCTCGGTGGTCCTGAGGTATCTGCTGCTCGGCCCCGTTCTTCTTTCTTCCTCACCAGATGTGTTCCTTCTCTGGATCTCCCCCCTCTGCAGGCCCCCGTGATTCATTTTCCACAGACATCTTAGAACGGACCAAACTTTCCCTTCCCCCCACCCTCGCTCGCTTTCCCCTGAGCTCAGACTCCCACTGCTGGATCATCTCAGCCTGCAGGACCCTCACCAGTGTGGGGCAGAGCAGAGGAAGGAGTGGTGCTTGGGTGGTGGGGGGGGGGGGGGGGGGGGGGCTTGCCCAGGTGCTGCTTAAGGTATTGGTGGCGGGTCAGCTTGATGATACCCTCAGGGAGGGGACCACACCTCCAGAACGAGGAGAGGCAATAAAGGAGGCGGACCGCTCTCATTATGAGCTGCATTACTTTCACTGTTGGGGGGGTGGGGTGGTGGGGGGACAGGAGAAGAAGATACCTGTTCGTGGAGCCACTCCTCCTGATCCCTCATTCTTTCCTTCCTCTGCTCCCCCCACCGCATTCCCACCCTCCCCTGCTCCTCCTCCTCCCTCTCCCACCCAGACACGCTCCGAGAAGCCCCAGCTCCACACCCTCCTTCCTCCTTCCTCCTTCCTCGCTCCTCTTCTGTTCCTGCCATGTTTCAAGGAGGGATGACGCTTCAGAGATGGAGCCTCCTCATTGGTGGAGAGATGTTCTCCTGGAATATGATGAGGTTCTACTGTTTATTTCTTCGTCTGCTCGATCACAACTTAAACGGATAAATGGACTTTTTGGGAAATGTGTTTGTTTAGTCTCAGAGAGTTAGATGAGAGGATAGAATGTCTGTAGTCTGTGAGGAGGTCTGAGGACACATGGAGAAGATCTGAGACCATTCCTCCACACAGAACCTCTCCACCTCCTTCAGGTTCTGAGGTCCACACTGGTGGACTCTCCTCTGCAGATGTTCTGGTGGGTTCAGGTCAGGTGACTGGGATGGTCATGACAGAACCTTTATTCTGTGACCTCTGAACCATTCTTGGGTTGATGTTGAGGTGATCTTCAGAACATTGTCCTGCTGGAAGGTCCAACCACAACCCACTTTAAGGTTCCTGACAGAGACTTTTAGGTCTTCATCCAGTATCTGCTGGTGTTTGATGGAGTCCATGGAACCATGTCCTTAACAAGATGTCCAGAACCTTTGGAAGAAAAACAGCCCCACAGCATCAGAGATCCACCACCAGACTTCACAGTGGGTATGAGGGGCTTTTTTCTGTGGCTTTCTTTCTTGTTAGGACACTCCCATCTAAGATATTTGTTGCCAAAAAGTTCTTCTTTGGTCCCATCTGACCTCTGACCTTGTTCCAGTGAAAGTCCCAGTGGTGTTTGTCAAACTGTAGCAGCGTTAGCTTGTAGCAGCGTTAGCTTGTGTGTGGACGACAGCAGAGGCTTTTTTCTTGATACCTTCCCAACAGCTGGTGTTGGTGTTGGCGCCATCTGATTCTGGTTAAGGAGACTTTCTGACAGATTCAACTGACCTCTGACCTCTCTAGCTGTGATCCTTGGAGAGTTTTTAACCAGTCCAACCATCCTCCTCACAGTGTGTGGGGTCAGTTTACAGACACGTCCTCTTCCAGGCGGATGTCTAACATCTCCAGTCTCTTTAAACTTCTTCATTATTCATCTAACTGTTCAAACTGACCTTTGAACTGCTGAGAGATGTTCTTGTCTCCATTGTCAGATTTGTGCAGCTCTACAACTTTTCTTTGCTCCTCATTGCTGTGTTCTCTGGTCTTCATCATGGTGAAGAACCTCAGAGAGAATCAGGCCTGTGTCACCTCATATTTATACCCCAGTCAAACAGGAAGTCCTCGTTCACACCTCAGAGTTCCTGCTCACACAGGTGAAGATAGAAATATAAGACAGGAGTGGAAATATTCTTCAGTTACATTTAATCACAGGATTTCCTACAGGGTCAAAAATGTTGTCCCAAAGGTTATAGAGAAAAATGTTTTCTACATTTTATTCTATATTTATTTCATGTTAAGAATGTAAGTTTCTTTTTTAAATGACGTTACTTGAGTTGGAAAATATATTTTTGTGAATCACTTTAATTACAGATCATGGTTTTAGTGAATAAAGTCATTTTTTTTACACATAATTTTCCACGTTGCCATCAATCACCGTCACTCTCCTGCCCGTAAAATCTAACAACTGATTCCATGAACTGAAGTTGATGAAGTGAGCAGGTCTTCTGGACTTACCTCGGTCTTTTCAGAGGCTGTGGTCTCGGAGAGAATCCAAATGTTTCAGAAACAATGAAGCGGGTCGTCATCTATCTTCTGCTCCGCAGCACATCTCTATTCACCCATTCACCATTTTCAAACGTTATACCCATATAGACTTGAATGTGAGGAAGAACTGGGCTGATTTAGGTAAATGACAGCGGCATGTTTCTGCCTCTAGGGGGAGTATTTTTCTCCAGAATTAACTTTTCGGGTTATAATTTCTTGACTGTTCCGATTTGTTCCAAATTTTGTGCGTGTGAGTCGACTAAAGCGGATCTATCTGTGATATATCATAAAGTATTTTACCCTAATATTTCATATTTTACTCACGAGGGGGAGATTATTATTTAAACCCTTTTTTTTGATTAACTGATTAATCTGATTTAATCAAAACATTTTTTACAGGTGAATAGATTCGAGATCTCAGGTCTTAGTATAAATACAAACTACTAGAGTAAAATATTTATTTTTTTATTTTACTCTTGTAGTTCATGTTTCACCCATTAGGGGGAGCATTTTTATTTTGTTATACAAAAAAAACACTTTTTTTTAACGGACATAGCTCAAAAACTATTTCAGGGATCATTTTTAAATTTTACACCCAATTAGACGTTAGTGTGAGGAAGAACAGGGCTGTTTTTGGGAACTGACCGTTACATACTTCTGCCACTAGGGGGAGTGTTTTCCTCCAAAATTGCCGTTTCCTGTCCTTAATTCCTCAACTGTCGGTCGGAGTTCGTACAAATTTGATGCGTTTGAATCGATTTGTGGAAATAAATCTCGCATTATATCATATTTTATTCTAAGAGTTCATATTTGACTCATTAGGGCGAGTTCTTTTACAAAATATACTGTTGACATTACGTCATATTTAATCTGCGGAGCTCAATCAAGGGGGATTGGTTGTACAATGCAGGGGATTGGGGACATACCATCGCTGTCGGAGACGACCGCGTGGGTCTAGTTGGTTTAATCTCCATATGTGAGCAGATAAAATGAGTCGGAACACGAACAGGAAGTCTTCTGAAGGCCACAAAGATCACATGGAATCAAAGAAGCAAAAGTCAAACTGAAGAAATTCAACTTTCTTTTATTTCTTTAAAGGATTTAATACAACGAAAAGTCATTTTCTGCGACCTGGTTGAAGCTCCTGAATTATATAAAACAACCGAGTCGGTCCTTTCATGACGGTAAACAGGAAGTTCCACTCCAACAAGGCCTCCTGATCCTTTTGTGATAAGAGAGGAGGGGGGTCAGAATGACTTCAGTCGGATTCCTCGGATGATCGTCAGGCTGCAGCCGTACCGGCGTTAAAGGGAGACGACGCTCATTTATGGATTCATTCATAAGACAATGCCCTATATCAAGCCGCGTGTAATTCCATGGAGGGAGGACTGGAAAAGACAGTGAGGAACTTAATTGCACGAGGAGAAGGAGTCATTTGCCCGAAGTGCAAACAGCAGTTAACCGGCCCCGAAAGTTAATTACTGATTTGTCGGAGCAGCTTCAGAGCTGGGTGCTCAGAGCTCTTCCACCAGCGCCGGTCCTCAGATGAACCCAGAGTCCTATCATCTCGTCCAACATCGAAGGAAACCTCCTGCCACGTTGTCTCTTACGTTCTCTCCCTCTCTCTCTCCTCCTCCTCCTCCTCTCTCAGTCGGCCTCTTCCTCGTTCTCTGGTTTTCCTTTTTTTTTTTTTTTTGAAACATCTCAGACTCTATCTTCTTTTCTCTCTTTCTTCTTTTCTTTTCTTTCTTTCTTGTGGTTCTCGTAGGGACGAAGGGAGGGTCAGTCCAGTTTACTTCCTGGGTTCTTCAGTCGAAAAAATGCCAGCTTGGTGACCACACAGCGGAGCAAGGAGGCCGCAAGTGATGGTTTTCTCTGCCGAACCCTCAGCCTCAGGTCATTCTGAACTCAGCTGATCGTCCTCGTTTGTCTCCAGACTCTCTCACCGTCTCACTCCAGAGCTTCTCTGTAGGAGAATTGGACACTTGTAGGGGGGGGGGTAGACTGTTTTCTGCTATATTGCTGCAATTTCAGCAATATAGGAGTTTTGTGTGTGTGTGTGTGTGTGTGTGTGTGTGTAAGTGTGTGTGTGTGTGTGTGTGTGTGTGTTTTAGCTCTTTCTGGACTTGTAAATAGAATGTGTTCTGAAGTTGGAAGGAAAGCCGAACTTATTCTTTCTTTTGTCTTCAGGTGTGATCTTCAGACAAAAACTGATGAGTCGTGGTTTTTCTACGACGTCACTTTGCATTTTAGCTTTTAATCAAAGCTAGAAAATTCCTGCCTATATGTTTCAGGATTAATGAAGCCCTTATATGAAACTATTTAGTGATATTTACTGTGTAATTCACATTTTTGTCTTGCAGAGAATGAACATTTCTCCATTTCAGACGAGGTGGTCTGGGGGTCCGGTGCAGCTACTGGGTCCATGATGGTCCTCCCATCACATGATCTGAGCCTTCCTGGATAGGAGGGTGTTTTTTTTATATCATTTAATTTAACCTTCATTTAATCTGGTTAGTTTTCCCTGAGATCAAGGAGCTCTTAGCAGCAGCAGATCCATTCTATGATCAGATTCTATGGGTAATAATGAAACGCTCCACATGGACCCATAGAGTCAAACTTTTACAGGTTTGGGACGAGTTAGGTGGTTCTTAAAGTACGGAAAAATGTTTGGACACCATTTGACATGTGAGGGAAAATTTCCCAAAGCATATATATATATATATCAATCTATTTCTATATCTATATATCTATATCTATATCTCTATATATCTATTCATCTCACGGCGATAACTCAAAAACCATTTCAGGGATCATTTTGAAATTTTATTCCCACATAGACCTTAACGTGAGGAAGAACTGGAGTGAGTTTGGGAAAAGTCAGTTGCATTTTTCTGCCTATAGAGGGAGCTTTATATCTAAAAATCACAGTTTTCAGGCCTTCATTTCACAAACTTTGGCCCGGTTCAGTCCAAATCTGGTGCGAAAGAATCGATTCCAGGAGATTTATCTTTATATAATGTTCATAATAATAAAAGTTCATATATTTTTCACTAAGAGGGGCATTTTTTTAATGAAAACACAGACATAAATGTTAATAGTTTGTCCCAAATGGACTGAGATTATTAACGAGGAGCTCAGTTAGGGGAAAATACTTGTACAACACAGGGGATTGGGGGCTTTTCATGGATATAATACTTAAATGCATGTTTGTATATGACTTTTATCATATATATTTATTCACTGATTGTCCATAGTGTCTAATAAATCCATGAATACTCGGTACATGTTTGATGAAACGAGAATGAAGGTGAACTTCTTCATCATTCATGTTTAAAACACTTTAAAATCTGACTTTCCTGATGGATCCCTCAGAAAGACCCACGTCCAGAATTCAGCCAGAACCTACGCGGATGGGTCAGCATCCAGAGTGAGCACGAACACAGATAAACCTTCAGAGATGTGACGTCTTCCTCTTCGTCTTCCTCTGAAGGGTTCAGAAATGCACAAGACTCGCGTAAACACACGTCTAAGTCGTTCTCATCTAAAAACCTTCACACACAGAATCTGGACAGAACCTGGACAGAACCTGGACAGAACCTGGACAGAACCTGGACAGAATCTGGACAGAACCTGGACTGATGTCCCTCATGCACGATGGAAACTGTATTCTCTTTCGTATTTCTGCCGGATCGTTTCTGCATGTGAAGATATTTCAGAGTTTCTCCAGGCGCCTCTGGAAACAATGTGAGAAACGTGAAGAGTTCAAAAGACGCCTCCCACAATCCTTTCTCTCGGCGGCCCCGCCCACGAACATCTGCAGACGACGCCAGCGAGGAAAAAATCTACTTCTGCTCCCCAAACATAAAAGACAAAACTACCGAAAAGAGTCAAAGAAAGATAGATTTTTAATTTTAAATCCATTTTTGTCACAAACTTCTTCTTTTTTTTCACTATTTGTCATGATTTTTTTTTTTTTTGTTTTCCATTTTCCTGCAGATTCCTGTAAATATATAAACTGTCTGGCATCATTACATGTTTTTTTTATTTGTTAACTCTGTGAGCGGATTGAACTTCCTGGATCGTCTGCACTGGTGAACATCTGCATGTTTCCATGAGTGAGAGAGCAGCAGCCTCTTCTGGCTAAACGGCTCAACCATCCAGATTCTCCCTGCAGCAGATGTTCCGGAGGTTTCCTCCTCCATGTTTGTTTCTCCTCCGCAACACGGAGAGAAGAGAGAGAGAGAGAGAGGAGAAGAAATGATCTGGGTAAAACTCAGACTTCCATTAAAACACATCCTGTAGCAGGTTTAGTTTTAGTTTTAGTTTTCTTCACCACGCAGACACAGAAGTGAAGAAGTTTCCTCTTCCTGGAATCTTCTGTCACTGGGGGGCGCCGCTGCCTCGCACACATGAGCCGCCAGCAGCCGCCTCCTCACTCATTATGCATTTTTATAAAATTGTGGTTTGTAAACAATCTCTGTTAAACATCATAGTTTGATCTTCTCCTTCTTCTACCAGTAGATCCACTATCCCTCCTCTTCTTCACGGGTCAGAACCATCTCAGTCTGTCCTCTCTGACTTTGTCTCCAGGACGTCTAACCTGGACTGTCCCTCTGATGTCCTCCTTTCTAATCCTGTCCTTCCTCTCACTCCCAGAGAACATCTGAACATCTTCAGCTCCGCCTCCTGTCTTCTGGTCAGAACCACCGTCTCTGAACCATCCAGCAGAACTTCTCTCACCTCCATCTTGGAAACCTTTCCCTTCACTCCTGCTGCTCCTCTTCTTTCACAGATAACTCCTCCCACTCTTCTCCACCCACTCCACCCTGCCTGCACTCGCTTCTTCACCTCTTCACCACACTCCCTGTTGTTCTGAACAGTTGTGTCAAATCCTTAAACTCCTGCACCTCCTCCACCTCTACTCCTCCATCCTCACCGTTCCTCCTGCCTCCCTCTCATTCACACACATTTATTCTGTTTTTCATTCCTCTTTTCTGCAGCGAATACCTCCTCCTCTCCCCCAGTTCTCCTCCACCTGCTCCCTGCTCTGACTGGAGATCATAATGTCCTCCACCAACATCATAGTCCATGGAGACTCCTGCCTGACCTCATCTATCAGCCTGTCCATCACCATAGCAAACAAGAAGGGGCTCAAGGCCGATCCTTGGTGCAGTCCCACCTCCACTTTAAACCCATCCATTACTCCCACTGCACACCTCAGCGCTGACATGCTGCTACGATTCCTCGCCACTCTGTCTTACACTTCCTCTAAATCCACAGAGACACGATGAAGCTCCTTCTGACCTTCTCCACACTTTCTCCTTCATCGCTCTCAGAGCAAACATCTCATCGTAGATTTCTTTCACGGCACGAAACCTTCCTGCTGCTCACCTCTACTTTACACCTATATCTCCCAACGCCTCCTTTCCCAGCTCTTCGTCGTGATGCTCATCAGCTTCACGCCTCTGGAGCCGCCGAAGCTCTGATCTTCAGCCGGCCGGAGTCTGATCTACGGGTCGGTTTCATCTCCGTTCCTCCTGACTATTCCAGCACGGGATTATTTCTTCCAATCCCTGCTGAACTCACAACAACCCGCTTTGACACGCTTGTGTTTCATCATATTATCGATTCACATCTTCCACTCCGAGTTTTCTTAAAAAACAAAAACCCCGAACGGACGATAAAAACCTTTGGCGGGGGGTTTACGCTTCGTTCGTCGCTCCTGGAATCCTCGAAAGCAGAATGCATGAGAAAATAAAGCTCCGGAAAGTCTTCAAAGCCTTTTGTTGTTTATGCCTCCTCTTATTTATTCTGATTTACTCAGTCGGTGTTCTTCTGGATTCATGGCGTGTCGTAAGACTCAGCATTTGTTTGTTTGTGTTTTTGGAGATAGGATCAATTGTTTGGTGATATTTTTGCGAAATCTTCAAACAGCTTTTCCCTCACAGTCGCACGTATTTATTCCGATTCGATCAAATTGGAATAAATTATATTTTAAGTCAACGACATATGTGACAATAATTAGGGAATTTAATGCAAATAGTAATTTTTATTGAAAATCACAATGCATCAAAGGACGGTTCTGGTTCCATGACTCATATTTGACCCATCAAAGGTTCTGAATATAAGATTAATCTTAATTTAATTAGAAATATGAAGACTTTTGTTCCTATTTATGGGGAAACCTGCCTAATAGTGCCCAAAACAGGAAACAAAACAATCAACTAAATGTTCCGACGCTTAACAAAAAGAAAAGTGAAAGAAAAGGAATGTTCTCTGATCTGAGTCTGCATCCAAATATAGATATAAAACAATTCAAATAAAAATAAAAAATAGGGGTTTTCAGCTTTAAAACATACTTTATAAAAAAAAAAAACAAGGCCTACACTGTCGGGGACGAAAAGTCCCCAAATCCCCTGCAATGAAAAAGTAATTCCTCTCACTGAACTCCTGAAATGTTACGTTTGAAAATAAACCAATGAAAAAGCTCCACCTAGTGACTAAAACATGAACTACTAGAGTCAAAAGATTAGATTAAGTTCTTTCACATCAAATTTTGACTAAATTTGGACCAGCAGTTCTCCACCTAATGTCATAAATATGCAACCAGCATTTCCCAAAATCAACACAGTTCTTCCTCACGCTAAGGTCCATGTGATTACGAAATTTGAGTATGATCCATTGGATAGTTTTTGAGTTATGGCGTTAACACGACCAATCTCCGGCAATGTTGATGATCATATTCAGGGATATAATTAAATTAAAATATTTGCTCAATATTAACAATGAACCGAAAGATAAAATAATATCAGAACAAATTAACCGCCAGAAATAACTAAATGACTTTATGCACAAATTCACAACGAAAGTTAACATGAAGCTAATCGCTAATTCCAACTATATAAAATCTCTATTAACAAACAAACGGCCGCTGAGGTGTCACAGCTGGACGTCGGAGAGAGAGAGGATAGCGGGTGTAAATTGAGCCATACGTGAGAATGTGAGGGTGAATCGCAAAACGCGAACTTTAAGAGTTGAAGTCAAAACAAAAAAAACTGGATCGATCTCTTTGAGTCGATTCATAAGCACCAAATTTAGACTAAATTGGACCAAAGGGCAGGAAGTTATGGCCAAAAAACTGTGTTCTTCATAAAGAAAGATCCCCCTAGTGGGTAAAACACGAACTACTAGAGTAGAATATGACACGTACAAGAAAGATCTACGTAAGGATTGATTCTTATGCACCAGATTTGGACTAAATAAATCATAAACTATGGCTTGAAAACGGTCGATTCAGGAGATAAAGCTCCTCCTGCTGGCCTATATATGCAAATGACCTTTCCCAAAATCACTCCAGTTCTTCCTCACGCTAAGGTCTATGTCAGTATAAAGTTTGAAAACGATGCATGGAATAGTTTTTTTAATCTAATGCCGTTAGCAAGAAGGATCTGCGGCAGCAGCGATGAAGACTCCCGAATGAATCGCGTCTGATCTAATCTCTGTCATCTTCTCTCTCTCCCTCTCTCTGTCGCTCTCTCTCTCTCTCCAGCTGATCTGAGGTGGGACTGATTGAAAAAGGCCATGTTTGCTTCACCTCTCGCCGCGTCGCTGCGTTCACCTGAGGTCTCGTTCAGTGATTCAGGAGTCGCTAGGAAACTGGATGAAGCAGCTTCATCTGCACGAATTAGAATTGTAAATGTAGTCAGACGCTCACGGCGGCGGCCGTAAGTAGAGATTCGCCTTCAAAAGGTGTGCGAACTTCATCAACAAGCTGGGGAGAGCTGAAAAGGCGCGGCTCGCTGGAGTGGAGGCAGATGGGTAATCACGCAAATGATAAATGGCTTCGTTAAACGGAACGTGGCCTCCAGGAGAAACACGGTGTCTGGGTGAAGTAAGGACTTCTCTCTAGTCGCTAGTCAATTAGCCGCTCTGGATGTTTAGATTTTTCCAATGAACGAGCCGAGACAGTGCAGGAAGGTCCGGTCCGGTATAATTTACAATCAAATACTGTTTAAAGAGTAAAAGAGATTCACAAACCTGCGGAAAAAAAAACTCCAAAAAAACCAAACAAATGTGATTTTGAGCAACATCTTCCCCAAAACTGAAACCTTCGCAATCTTCTAGCTGCAACGCTCGGAAAAAAGGTCAGTCGCGTGTTTCCGACACTAGAGGGAGATCCAAACGTTTTCAGAATGTAACTTCTAAACCGTTGGTCCGATTCGCTGCTCATGAATCGAGTCGAGGAGATCTATCGTAAAAATGTTGTATTTTACTCTAATAGTTCTTATTTTACTCACTAGGGGGAATATTTTTTTATTTTTATGAATAAACGCTTGTTATTCGGACATTACTTCGAGTTGAGGAGTTCAATCAGGGGGGGGTCACGTGTACAACGCAGGGGATCGGGACCTTATCGGGGATATTCCCCCCTTGATTAGCGGTTGTTGGGATTTCCCCCGCTCTGTCCAGAACCTTGGCGCCTGATTCTTTTGTCGGACGTAACTGATGTACGGATTTGTCTCCAGCCTCGCTCTCTTCTGCGAATCTCGGTACTTAACCATCGGTGAGGGGTCCGGACCATCGGGGGGTCTTCTGTTTGTTCCGCTCCTTCTTGTCACATAGAGAGGAAAAGCACAAACACTTAATTAGCTTAGCGGGGGTCCATCGCACACCCAGGAATCAGCCCATGAGAGCGGATCCGAGCGCTGAGACTCGGTGTTCTCGGCGCCGCAGGGGGTTGAAAAACACACACAGAACCTTCGTCGGACTCGCGAGGTGACTTACTAACTCCCTGGATTAAAACTCACGTCTCAGCAGCGCCTTTCGGTGAATCTTACGTAAGAGGAGGCAAACCTGTACCGACGGCAGATAAAGTTCAGCCATCTTTTCTATGACAGAAAGAGGGGGGTCCAACAAAAAAGACAGTTTTTCGGACATAACTTGGAAACAGTTGGTGGGGGGTCTATAAGTTTACCCTGATGGGGGTCTATAAGTTTACCCTGATGGGGGTTCTATAAGTTTACCCTGATGGGGGGTCTATAAGTTTACCCGGATGGGGGGTCTATAAGTTTACCCTGATGGGGGGTCTATAAGTTTACCCCCCACATGTTGGGTATATTATGGAAAATAACTAATGGCGGATAAGTCGAAGGATATTTCATGGATTATTTTAAAATTTAGACCTTAGTGCGGGGAAGAACTGGATTGGTTACAGGAAATGTCAGTACCATTTGTCCGCCACTAGGGGACCTTTATCGCCAAAACATTTTTGGGCAATAATTTCTCAAACGTTGGTCCGATTGAGTCCAGATTTAATGCATATGAATCGACTCGGGTTGATCTATTTTAACAATATCATTACAATTTACTCTAATATTCCAAATTTTACTAATAAGGGGGGGTTTATGAAACTGTTTTGCGGACATAACTCCCAAACAGTTGGTCCGATTTATTCCGAATTCAGCCCAAAACAAATGTACTCACCAGGGGAAGCCTTCTTTTATTAAAAATTGTTTTTTTCTTCCCAGAATTCAATTAGGGGGATGGCTGTGACCAACTTCAGTCCGCAGACACGTAATGCTAACCTAGATGTAGCTTTCTTCAAAGAGACAGTTAGCACAAAAGAAGAAAAAGATGACAGACAGAAGAAACAGAGATTCATCAAAGGATAAAAATAATCACCATTAGGCTTTTTAGACAAAGTCCTTTCTGGTGGGAATGTATAGAAAAAAAAAACGTTCAACTTTCCCTCACTCTCTCGCCTTCGCAGCATCTGCCGGAATCTTGCTTCCTTATGTAACCGACAACCTGGCTATAACTCCTCTGACCGGAGATTCACCTCAGCTTCATCGCTCCTTCATCCTATAAATAAACATAAACGTCTACAGCTGTTGTGTCTGAGCGTGTCGAGGCAGGAGAACGCGGGTATTTTCCCGAGACACCCCTCTGATTGAACTCTTCCAATTAAGTCTGGAGTTATCTCCAACAACGGTTTATTCTATAGGAAAGAAACAAACTCCCCCTAGTGGGTAAAATATGAAACTACTAGAGTAAGATGAGACTTATACCAGATAGTCCTTCATTCACACCAGTTTTTGGACTAAATCCAACCCACTGTTGTGAAGTTGTGGCCCCAAACCTTTTGAGGATAAAGCGCCCCCTAGTGTCATAAATGCACAACTGACCATAACCAAAAGGAGAGGTGAGTAAAATGTGAACTTTAAAATTAAATTCACCACAAAAAACTGGGTAGATCTCCTTGAGTATTAATATTCACCGAATTTAGATTCAATTGGACCAAAGGGTACGACGTTTTCAACGTCGTTTTCATAAAGAACGATCCCCCTAGTGGGTAAAATATGAACTACTTCAGTAAAATCTGACATATACAAGATAGATCTCCCTTGATTTGATTCAAATGCACCAGATTTGGACTCAATCAGA
This sequence comes from Lophius americanus, assembly GCA_037951165.1. Taxonomy (NCBI): domain Eukaryota; kingdom Metazoa; phylum Chordata; class Actinopteri; order Lophiiformes; family Lophiidae; genus Lophius; species Lophius americanus. Next base: position 157,099 of record JBBDHG010000168.1, on the reverse strand, counting down.
CCAACAGTTGAGAAAGTATGGCTTGAAAACTGTGATTCCAGAGATAAAGCTCCCCCTGGTGGCAGTTATATGCAAATGACCCTTCCAAATATCATTCCAGTTCTTCCTCACACTAAGGTCTATGTGGGTACAACATTTGAAAATGATCCGTGATACAGTTTTTGAGTTATGTCTGGAAAACTGTGTTCTTCAAAAACGAAGCACCACCTAGTGAGTAAAATATGAACTACAAGTGTATTTAAAAAAAAAAAGAAAATTAAAAGAAGCCAAATCATTGTAACCAAATTTGGACTAAATCGGACCAACGGTTAAGATGACAAGTCAGAAATTCCGTGTTTATTGTAAAAACAGTCTGATGATTAAAAGATGAAGAACATATTATTTATATCCCCGACTTTTCGGGCGTATAAATATAAAACCACTGAGGAGCAGATCCTGAAACTGTGCTGGTGTCTGCAGCCTGATGATTGATCTTCTCCAACAAGCAGCCTACCGAACCATTTCTGAAGAACCTATTTTTAGCCCGAGACACACAGCGTGACATCTCTTGCTCACATTAGCGCGTTAGCGCCGGTCAGTTTACGGATGCCAGAAACAAGCCGTCAGTCTCTCAATCAATAAAAGACTTCTTCCTCATAAATTGTCAGCGGCTGAGAATCCCTCTCAGTTAATCCTGATTAAATTAGCATGGATTTGTTGATCCACATTAAGTCTGTCTGGTTTCCGTGAGAGTCTCCCACAGCCGTAAGTGGAGTGGAGCTTCAGGTGGCCTCAAGGCTCCTGATGAATGAAACGAACGCCTCCACTTTATTACATGCTGCAAAAGCCACCTCTGAACACATGGAGAAAAAACAAGCTGCAAAAGCCACCTCTGAACACATGGAGAAAAAACATGCTGCAAAAGCCACCTCTGAACACATGGAGAAAAAACATGCTGCAAAAGCCACCTCTGAACACATGGAGAAAAAACATGCTGCAAAAGCCACCTCTGAACACATGGAGGGAAAAAAAGCTGTAGAAGCCACAACTATACACACTAAATAAATATGCTGCAAAAGCCACAACTAGACATATTAAGAAAAACATGCTGCAGAAGCCACAACGATACACATGAAGAAAAACATGCTGCAGAAGCCACCTCTAAACACATGAAGAAAAACATGTTACAAAAGCCACAACACATAAGAAAAACATGCTGCAAAAGCCACAACTAGACATATTAAGAAAAACATGCTACAAAAGCCACAACTATACACACTAAATACAGCGGTACAAAAACCACCTCTAAACACATGAAGAAAACATGCTGTAGAAGCCACAACTAAACACATTAAGAAAATAATGCTAAAAAAGCCACAAATAGACATATTAAGAAAAACATCCTGCAAAAGCCAATAATAGAGACATTAAATGAAAAACGCTGCAAAAGCCACAACTAGAACCATTAAGTAAAACATGGTGTAAAAGCCACCTCTAAACACATGAAGAAAAACATGCTACAAAAGCCACAACTATACACACTAAAAAACATGCTGCAAAAACCACAACACATAAGAAAAACATGCTGCAAAAGCCACAACTAGACATATTAAGAAAAACATGCTCCAAAAGCCAATACTAGGGACATTAAGAGAAACATGCTGCAAAAGCCAATACTAGGGACATTAAGAGAAACATGCTGCAAAAGCCAATACTAGAGACATTAAGAAAACATCCTGCAAAAGCCACAACTAGACAAATTTAGAAAAACATGCTGCAAAAGCCACAAATAGACACATTAAGAAAAACATCCTGCAAAAGCCACAACTAGACACATTAAGAAAAACATGCCGCAAAAGCCACAAATATACAAATTAAGAAAAACATGCTGCAAAAGCCACAACACATAAGAAAAACACACTGCAGAAGCTAGTTATAAGAAACGTCACAATCTGAGACGCTGAAATGTTTGTGTATTATATCTGCTCTATTCTCTTAATAAAGGATTCAAGCGTGCATCAACATTAAGTGTCCTCTGGAAACACTTCCATTATGTTGTGGCTTTTTGAACCAAAAATCCTATTTGCACGCTTTCTTGATACGTCGCATTTTGCCTATTTGCGGGTGTTTTGTTGAGTTGCAGCGTGTTTTGAACCCCGAGGGCCACCGTACCTTTGACCAGTGACGAGTAAATGGTCTCCACCACATAATCTTAAAAAGCTAACCTCAGTGCGTCTGCAACATCCTGTTCCTGTGTACGGAACATCTACATGGGCCGTAAACGTCCCGCGAGGAAACAAAGGAGGAAAGTAACGTCTCCTCGAAACGTCGTCGTTTGAAAAAAAAACAAACGTCTAGTAACCGTTTTCTTCCCGAATCACAGTAACGAATAAAAAACAGTTTCTACCGTTTCCTGCTCTGATTAGCGCCGCGACGGCTCGCCGTCCGGGTCACGCACGGGATGCCGGGAGCCGTCATTCGCACGGTGTCGTCTGAGGAATTAGCGGCGCGTCGAAGAACCGATCCAAGACTAATTGGGACGCGTCCGTCTACACGGGGTCTTCTCATACGAGTGGGATACTCACACGGCGAGGAGGATCACGCCTGGTGTATTCCCAGCAGCGGCCTGCTGAGGCGATGTTCTTTGTGCCGACACAGCGGATCACTCATCCTGTCAATCAATCTTCATTCACCCACTAATTACGGCGTGCGCCGCGCCATTAGGGCTGAGTGTTCCTTCAGAGTTTGCATAATGAGGAGGCGAGCTGCTCCCACACGGACGGAGATCCGCCACTCATAATATTTCTCCTGAGAGGAAAAAAAACACAATGCGTTAATAATTAGGACATTAGTCCTGATGAGATTAATGACGTCTGTCGGACTCAGCTGATTCTTTATTTATTTTTACTGTTCTGTGAAGTCTGCAACAAAAAATAATCCTGTCCTCTTTAGCTTCCTTTGTCTCACCGACCAACTGCATGTCCTCCCTCACCACATCCAGAATATTTTACTCACTGTGAATGTTTTGTGGTTTTTTTGGCATAAACATAAACGACAAAAACGTTCGCGTTAACACGAAGTGTTTCCTTTTCCTGGGAGCTCAGATTTTTGCATAACTAACAAATCTTACTGTCGGCCCGAATAGTGAGGGTAAACCAATCCTGAAAAGCCCCTAATCCCCTGCGTTTTACCAGCGATCCCCCTTGATTGAACTCCTCAGATTAAATGTGACCCACTAATATAATAATGTATTAGACCAATTTGGAAGTTACGTCAAAAACAAAGAAGTTTTTTTGTGAAAAGAAAAATCTCCCCCTAGTGACTAAAATATGAATTATTAGATTAAATCGGCTCACTTGGACAAAATCGGACCAACAGTTGAGAAATGATGGCCCGAAAACTGCAATGTCGACGCCAAAACTCCAGCTAGTGGCGGAAATATACAACTGCCCATTCCCAATATCTTCCCGGTTAAAAAGTTCCTCAACCCCATTTCCTGTATTATCTTTAAAAAAAAAAAAATCCCCATTCTGTTACACGGATTAAGAATTCCTTTACGTGAGCTATGACAAAGTTTAACCCGACTCGCCGTCACGTTCTCAGAAACACCTACGCTCATACCTGCGGGGGTTTTCCTCATCAGATCAAGGCTTTATGTTTTTTCAAAATTTTTGCTTCTCCGTGCAGAAAGTGGGTCAGGATGCTTTCCAAACAAGCGGCGTGGGATCTGTAGGCTCCTCCCACATTTCATTTTCCCCTTTTCTTTGGACGTGTCTTCAGAGGAGGGTGTCTTCAGAGGAGGGTGTCTTCAGAGGAGGGTGTCTTCAGAGGAGGGTGTCACTGACTCCCGGCTGAGATGCTGGTGCAGCACTTTGAACCGATGCCTCCCAGGAAGAGGATCTAGGGTTCTGGATCCAGACTCCACACAGACTGGGTCATCTTTCTTTTCTGGGTCTGCTGGGTTCCCTGTGGGTGTTCTGGCTTCCTCCCACAATCCACACAAATGCAATATTGATAGGCAGCAGCTGGTTGTGGATTTTCCACCTGGGCCTTCAGCGCCACACTCCTGCAATAAAGCTTTTGCCAAACTACATAACAGACCCAAACGCAAAGAGACTGTAACATTTATCTAGTGCAGACATGTCAAACTCGAGGCCCGCGGGCCACATCCGGCCCGCAGAACAATTATATACGACCAGCGGGACAATATATGAATCCTATAATAACTGGGCCGCTGGTATACAGCACAAACATTACCGATACTACAAGTCCCAGAATGCACTATGATCCGGACAGCGTGGTTTGTTTAGTAAATGTGATCAACTTTAGGCTCCTCCTTTTTAGAGATAACCGTAGCATCGATGAATGTAGCAAACTTCTCTGCTCCGCCTTTTTTTACAAAAAAAAAATCACGTTTTTTTGGATATAACATCTCAACTGTTTAGTCCAAATTTGGTCCCTACAAATCGACAGGGGGGGGATCCATCGTCTATGATTTCATATTTTACTCACTAGGGGGCGACAACGTTGTTTGTTTCTGGGGAGATAAGCTCGTTTTCTGCTGTAATTTCTGCAGAGAACATCAGAACTGTGGTTGAAAACAGACTGAAGCTCCTGCGGTGGTAAAAGTCTCTGACTTTTTACTGTCACCACCTCAGGGTTCCACCGCAGTTCTGCTCTTACTGATCCAACACACTGCTTCCTGTGCAAAAAAACATAAAAACATAAAAACATAAACCACATGTTTGTTTGTTTTTGTAGCTCAGCGTCGCTCAGATTTCACTTTATTTAATTTAACCTGATTGTTGTTGTTTTTTTGTTGACATTTCCAGAACCGCTGCTGCGACGGAACATTTCCTGTAAAAGATGAAGAAAAAAATCTTTGTATTTATCCAAGCTGAACCTCGGCCCGGACACCTTTGGGTGCAGGAAAGATGCTGCAGGCGGAGCGGAACGGGAGGTTGGACTCGCCACAAACCCTGAAGGCATATTTTTCAGAGGTCCATGAATTACTTGTCAAAGCCCGTCATGCAGAACCATGGGGAGGGAAGACGGTTCTGGAACGGCGCCCTGGTGATACTGATACGGCGGGACAAAGCCGTGCAGCGCGCCGACGTGTTGGCGGCGAGGAGAGGCGCAGTCGGGCGAAGCTTTTTGTGGGGACATGTCGTTGTGTAAAAATGACGGTTCTGGTTCTGGTGGGCTGGTAAGCCCTTCAGATGGATCTCATAACAGGGGTGGGCTCTTGCTGCTTTGCTGCTGCCCACTGAAGGGGGGCATTAACATTTCAAAGTGCGGCTGAGAATGTGACCTCGGGTCAGCCGGAGCGTTGAACCCGTCTCCCGTATCAAAACCTGCCTTTCAACAACTTGACAAATGTTCTATTTGAAACAAAAAGCGAATAAAAAACGTCTTTGTCTGTTTATACATTTATTCTTCGTCCAATCCCGTCGTCTGCGTTTGAGTCCAGGACGTCCCCCAGGTGAGTTAAATAGGAGGCAGGAATCAACGAGGCGATGCGTCCCAAACTTTCAGAAGTGTTTTAAAATGAAAACGCTGCTGCAAATTGCCTGCGACACTAAAACACTCGGCTAGTTTCACCGAAATTACTTTCACCTCGGCTCCGGAACGATCTCCTGCAGACCCAGCGCTTCAGATAATTCCCACCAGGTGTGGCGGCGTGGACACTGGCGCCCTTAGGTGCCGGCACTCGGCGGGCTTTGCTGAATTCGGAGCATCTGTGCAGCGAAAGCACCCCGCGGTCATGTGACCGCAGGCGGCGGTCGCAGCTGCTGTAGCGGACATAAAGTGGAGTCACTTTTTTTTCCTTGTTTTTTTTTCATCCGTTTAAAAGACGATCAGAAGTTGATTGACAGTGAAAGAGAAATTAAATCCACAAATTAAACGACGGTTTAATTTGTTAAACCGTGTTTGTTACTGCAGCAAATCACTGACAGAAATCACAGACACGGACCCAGTGGTCGTGACCCGGTTGTTGGATAATCTGGCGTTGCCGGGTTTTCCCGCTGCAGACTGATGGATGGACTGCAGACAGGTGTGGAGCCTGACCTGTCGTCTGGTGTGAGGTCCCGACCCCAGCCACTCATGCAGAAGGAGAAAGAGAGACAAAGGGGGAGGGGAAGAGGGGGAGACACAGGAAATACACCCTGGGGAGAACCACAAGGTGTCAGAGTTGATTTGTTTTTGAAAACCGCAGGCCGGTTCTGGTACTGTTTCAACAAAAACAATCTGTGCTTGTGGATATGAAGGATACAGAGCAGTACCACTGGAAACCATCAGGGGCAGTGTTGCCTCAACCCAAGCAAGACATGACAAAAGTAGAAGGAAAAAAAAATCAACCTTCATCTTCATCATATCCCCTCAAAGTTGGGGACGATACGGAATATGCTGTTGTCCACAGAGCCGCCGTAAGAACACGATAACTCAAAAATAATTACGTGGATCATTTTCAAATTCTATACCCACGTAGATCTGAGCACGAGAAACAATTGGATTGATTTTGGGAAAGATCGGTTGTATATTTCCGCCACTGAGGATTGTTCGCTTTAGTTTAGTTGAAAAGTTTGGTGCGTATGATTCGACTGGATGAGATGTATCTTATATCGTATATATTATATTTAACTCTAACGGTTCGTATTCTACAAACTTCACTGTAAAAGATTGTCCATAGAAATTATGGCAAACAAAACAACTAAGAATGACAACAAATATATGACTAAGATTCAAAACCGTATATCACTGCTGTTTACAGTGATTTATCTTCAATAAATAAGCGGTGAATAATTATTATTCATGGTCAGAATAATAAATTACGGTAAAAACATCTCAAATGGCAACAAAGAAAAAAAGTATGTTATGGTCAGAATATGTGGAAACACTGAATTTTACTGTTGAATGATACATTTAAAAAAGACAGGAAGGTACCATTTGGTCACAAGCAAGTCATTACAGTAAAGTATTATTCTGGTCCAAAGCTTTAACATTTAGATTTAACATTTAGATTTAACATTTAGATTTAACATTTATATTTAACATTTATATTTAACATTTATATTTAACATTTAGATTTAACATTTAGATTTAACATTTAGATTTAACATTTAGTTTTAGATTTAATATTCCGTTTTAGATTTAACATTTACATATAACATTTGATTTCGATTTAAGATTTTGATTTAAGATTTCGATTCAGATTCAACATACAGATTTAACGTTTAGATTTAACATTTAGAATTCATATTTAGATTTAGATTTAATATTTACATTTCACATTTAGAATCAACAAGTAGATTTAGATTCAACATGGATATATAAAATTTAGATTTAACATTTAAAATTAACATTTAGATTTAACATTTAGAATTAAAATTTAGATTTAGATTCAACATGGAGATATAGCATTTAGAATTAACATTTGGATTGAGATTTAACATTTATATTTAGGAATTAGATTTAATATTTGGTTTTAGATTTAACATTTAGATATAACATTTGATTTTGATTAACGATTTAGATTTAGATTGAATAGTTAGATTCAGATTCAACCTACAGTTTTAACGTTTAGATTTAACATTTAGAATTCAGATTCAGATTTAGATTTAATATTTACATGTAACATTTCAACAATTAGATTTTGATTCAACATGGATATATAACACTTACATTTAACATTAAGATTTAACATTTACAATAAGGGACAAAATTTAGATTCAACATTTAGATTTAACATTTAGATTTAACATTTAGATTTAACATTTAGATTTAACATTTAGATATAACTTTTAGATTTAGGGACAAAATTTTAATTGAAAATTTAGATTTAACATTTCGAATTAACATTTACATTTAACATTTACATTTAACATTTACATTTAACATTTACATTTAACATTTACATTTAAGGGAAAAAATTGATTTAACATTTAGATTTAACATTTAGATTGAAAATTTAGATTTAACATTTAGCATTTAGATTTAATATTTAGATGTCAATATAAAACTTAGATTCCACACACCTAATTTAGATTTAACATTTAGAACCAAACGAGGCAACATGTGGCCGTTAAAGTTAGCTTCTTCTACTTTTTCAAACGGCGCCCCACAATCAACAGAAGAGATTGAGGTGACATCACATCAACGGGCGGAGAAGATGTGATGTTTGTCATCAGGAGAACTTTGAAATTCACTGATAAAAGTCATTTGTAAGAAAAGACTGGAAGAGTCTGGGGTCCATGATAATCAGAACGAGAACAAAGCCCGTCTCCCCGCGGTGCGAACAATCACAACATGAATCAATACTTCATTCAGCGGTTAATACCGCCTCGTCTCCTCTGCCGAGTTATAGTCAACCCGTGAATCAAAAATCCAATCGAGCAGCAGGAAGAGGCGCCGGAGTTCAGACTTATTTAACGTGGGAACCTGCTGCTGAGGGATTGATGGGGACACATCGGGTCGGCGACAGTCACTGAGGCCCAGAGGAGGGAATAATCATCAGAACCCAACAGTGACAACTCATTTTAGTCTGAGTAATAGTCTGTTTCATTGGAGGGGGGAAGAGGGGGGGGGGGGGGGGGATTAGGCTACATGGAATAACTAAAAATGTGAGTTTGAAATTAAACAAATTTGAGCATCAGCTTCATGTTTCTGTGGCTGGAGGATATTCCTCTATAAGATCTAAGCAGATAAGCTGTGATGAAACTAAATGATGTAAGATGACGATGCATGAGCTGCTTGATGATGATGATGATGATGATGATGATGATGATGATGAGGATTTGGCTTGAACTGTCTTCATGAGAACTATTTTGCCTCGTGTCACATTCATTCATGCTAATTAAGACGCGACTGGACTGATGGTTGGGAAGTTAAGTACGAAAAACTATTAGAGTTACTTAATATATATACATATATATATATATATATATATATATATATATATATAAACAATAGATCTCCTACACATGATTCATAAGCACCAAATTTGGACTAAATATGACCAAATTGAGAAATTAAGAAAATTAAGGCCAGAAAACTGATTTTGGAGACAAAACTCCACCTAGTGGTGTAAATATGTAATGTACCTTTCCCAAAATCAATGCAGTTCTTCCTCACACCTCATATTTTACTCTCAGAGTTCTTATATAATATGAAGTTTTTAATAAGTTATTCTCACATTTAATTTGAGGAGTTCAATCCAGGGGGATTGCTTGTACAACGCAGGGGATTTGGGGCTTCTTCGGGGACTAAACCTCTCAGCTGGGGGACACTAAGGATGGAGAAACGACGGTGTTTTTCTCACCTTCTCCGACTCATTGCAGTTTAATCTCCTTTCCATCTCACTGCACCGATGCGTGAAAGGACTTAGCTCCGCCCCTAAAAACCACGGCCGCCTCTTCAGGATCCAAACCCTCGACAACATCAATAACGGCTCATAAGCCCGAAAAACACTGCGTGCTACGCCGAGGGGCTGTCGAGTGGGTTCTTATGACGGCGGAGGGCAGAAAAAGCGTCGCTTTGATCTTCCCTCTGGTGAATATTCCTCTTCGTACTCGTCTGCTTTGTCTCCGACTCATTCGTGGCTCCGTTCCCTGGAGAAATGATTATAATCAGGCCCGGCCCAGATATCAATAAGCGTCGGCAGCATCCACGGCGAGGCCGAGGCCGAGGCCGGCGAGTCTCATCCTCGGCTGATTAGGGTCCAGCCTCACCGTCGCTTTTATTCCGTCATAAATAACAGCAAAAGCCCCATTTCTTACTTTTTATTAGGTTTAAATCATATTATAAGTCACGCATTTTGGCGGCTACTAACCAAAATTAATTTTCTTTTCATGGTGCCCCCCACCACCACCCCCCACCCCCTACCCCCTACCCCCACGGCTTTACATGTAGTCATTCTTAAAAATGAAAAGAAAATGAAAAGAAAATCGTATTAAACTCGATTAACTTAATACGCCTCACATAAGCAAAAAGGATTTATTGATTTGTTTGTGTTGGATAAATAAAATGAAATGAATGAATGAATCATACCGAGTCACAAAATTAATTACATGAGTGTCAGGGAAAGAATTTTCATTTACCCCTAAGAATAGTAATAATTATAACTAGTCCTACACTACTATATATATATATATATATATATATATATATATATATATATATATATATATATATATATATGTATTTATATATATATATGTATTTATATATATATATGCGTAGATGGATCTCCTTGAGTCGCTTTTTATGCACCAAATTCGTACTTAAACAAACCAACGGTTGAGAAATGATGTCAGAAAAACAATGTTTTTGATTATATACTTGCCCCTAGTGGGTAAAAGTATGAACTATCAGAGTAAAATGTTACATATGCAGGATAAATCTCATCGAGGCGATTCTTCTGAACCAAAGTTGGACTAAATCCAACCACCGGTTGAGAAAGTACGGCCTGAGGACCTTTGGACATAAAGATCCCCCTACTGTGGGAAATATGCAACCGACCTTTGCTAAAATCACTCCTGTTCTTCCTTGCTCAAAGGTCTATGAGGCAATAAAATGTTGTAAATGATGCATGTGTCAGTTTCTGGGTTATCGCGTTAACACGACGGATTTGCCGCGATGGCGATTCCATTACATAACCCGACATTTGTGATTTGGTGCCCCCCACAAAAATCAGCATGTTCTTAAAAAGAAATCTTCCCCACACTTATTTCATGGTGAATTTTTTATTTTTCCTGTTCATGGAGAGTAGTACATTTTATTTAGATTAGCTAAACTTTTTGCGTTTTTTTGAATAAATATGAAACTTATGAAACTTTTTTTTGTCGTATAAAGTGACATAATTCTGTTTTTAATGTCTTTACGCACTTAAAATGCCAAAAACAAAAGAAAATCTTATATTCATCAAATAAGACTTTATGAATAGCCATAGTTACTACATCCTCTTCCTCCCTGGGCCTTTTGACCTGTGGTGTCCCCCAGGGCTCCGTCCTCGGACCCGCACTCTTTAGCGTATACATGCTGCCCCTCTGTCGGATTATATACAGGTTCTAACACATTTCCAATTAAAGAAATAGAGACTCAAAATGAGCTGGACCAAACGATCAGATATCATGATATCATGTCTGAATGAATGCATGAATAGAATAAATGGATTGAAACACACTGAGGCGATAAACGTGGATTATTGAGGATTATGATGATTCATCAGACGTCTAAATGCGACCCTCCGCTCCGAAGAACCGTCTGATAGATCGGATCCTCTCGGATCCACGCTGGCAGAGATTCGCTCAATATCCTCTCCCGTCTATTTGACGTCAGTCAGGGTCAAGCCTTCGGGTGACGCGTGAAGAAATACGCATTTCGGGGCTTTGAAATGAGTTATGAGTGGACGGGGGCTTCAGGTTGTATTTATTTATCGGGTATCGAAGGGGAATAAATGAACATGGTGGAAGACGGTTTAATCTCTTATATCGTATTAACTGTCGCCTGCAATATCGGCTCAAGGATAGGGGGAGGGACGATGTGTGAGGGGGGGGGGGGGGGGGGTCATCACTGGTTAACAATACCTCCAACATTTGGGAAATATCTGTTTTACATCTTCCTCTTAAAGAAGATGAGTAAAACTGAGATGCATTAAATGTCTTTATTGTTTATTCCTGTGATCCTTTCAAGTAAGAAGCTGAAAATAAATGTTCTAAACATAAATCCATTTTTTTTACATATATATGTATATATATATATATACACACACACACACACACACACACACAGACATTAGCTGGAGGAACACCAACATTGATTTGTGGAAAGGTCAGTTGCACATTTCCACCACTAGGGGGAAATTTATCTCCACAAGTTTTCATGCCATAATTTCTCAAACGTCGCTTTGATTGGTTCCAAATTTGGTGCAGTTGAATCGACACGAGGAGATCTACCATGTGTATGTATCATATTTTACTCTCATACTTTATATTTGACTCACCGCGGGTTTTTTTATTTCTTTTTTTAATGAAAGAAACAAAACCTCCTAACCTTTGGTGCGATATAGTTCAAATTTTGCCCCTAATGAACCACCTTAAGAACATCTAACATGATTCTGTGATATTTTACACTATAAGTTTGTATTTAACCCACAAACGTGAGTTTTTTGGGGGTTTTCTAAATGAAAAACACAGATCTATCTATCTCGTCGCTTCACATATAATTTGAGGAGTTCAATCAGGGGCATTGCTTGTACAACGCAGGGGATTAGGGGCTTTTCGGGGACATGCCCTTTCTGTCGAGGACGACAGCGTTGGACTCGTTGTTTGAAGAGTTAAACACATAAGAGGGAGTTTCATTATTTCTGTACCATTGATTATTTTTCTTGATTAATCGTTAGGATTAAAATGAATTTGCGGAGCCGGATTTCCAAACCGGATCGGTTGACAGACATGGACGACGACGAAGAAGAAGATGACGGGTCAGGACGACGTAAGCCAACGATGATCTGCATCGAGTTTATGATCTCGGCATTTTTCATTCAACAAAAATGATTATTAATAATCTAGGAATTTCACATAAATTGATAGAATCAATATGTAAACAAACAAATCCACTAGATGTCTCTGTTTCTCAGAATAACCAGAAAAAAATGGCTTGAAACATTTTATATATGGTGAAAATCTCCAAAGTAGGGATATCTATATATATTTTATTGGCATATTATAGCATTTGAGGACTAACTGAACAGAATTATGTAACTTCATACGACATAAAAAGTCTAATAAGGATTAAAAAAAACATGCTTTACCAAATGCTTGAGGTTGAAGCGATGAGCTAATCTCTTAATCCCTTCATTTATATATTTTGGCATCGTCTACTTTACAGATAACATAAATGGAAACACTTCTGATACGGTATATTTGACTATTTTGTTGGGGAAATATCATTTTCAGGTTGTAATCCCTCTTTTAGGATATTCCTTCACAGCTTCACAAATTATTTCAAAACTCTCAAGAAGAAAAAGAACAAAATGGGTGAAAATAAAAAGAGATCATTCCGAAATTGCTATTCTAATTCCAATTTTGGCATGTCTTGCCTTCGTGTTCTCCTTAGTTTTCTTTAATAGTTTTTATTTATTTTATTTTATTATTTCGTACAATGTTTGTCTTAATGCATTGAATAATTATTTAACATTTTTCACCAATTTCATTCCAACACTTTGTCTAAATTGTATGCCATATGTTATAATGCCCATTCCTGCCCTGTAAAATGTTCTTTTCTGAATAAAGTTTATTCAAAAAAAAAAAAAAACAAGAAAAAAAAAAAGTGAAACCAAACATTCAAATAAAAAAGAATATTTAGAAATAATTTGCGATTGTATATTTCTTTCTTGAATTGGATTAAAAAAAGCAGTTTTTGTTTCAGTAAAACTTAAATTAAATCAATTAAAATCCTTTGAAGCGGCGACTATAGGGGGAAAAGCGTATGATGTCCAAATCCTCAAAGGCCACCGTAGATGACGTCTCGTATGCTGACGTTTCCCACGTCTCAGTCTGTTAATATATAACCAGTGACTGTTTTCTAATTCATTGGTCTGACTGACTTATTTTCTCATCTTAACACAATTCACCGGACACATTTACTGTCTGCAGTCCGACATGAGGCGCGCCGGTTTGGGTAAGAAACTAACGACCATCTGGTAGTTAGCCTGTTGGCTAAGTAGCTAGCTAACTGTAGCTAATGTTGTTGACCCCCATTAAGATGTTTGTACAACTTAACCGCCTTCCTTCCTCATTTATACGATTACAATAGTCCAATAACCGTGTTTTTATCGTGGTTGTTGTTCGTTGCAGGTGATGGAGCTTCCGGGAACTACGTAGCCAGTGGGTACAGTGTTTATGAAGAGGAGAATGAACATCTGCAGGAGGGACTGAGGGCTAAAGTCAGCGCTCTGAAGAGTGTAAGGAACCTTTACTGATCATGATCTGTTCGGCTCTGACTCAAAGTCTGTCATCATCGGTGAATGCGAGGAGGAAAACGTTTGTCTGTTTGTCCAATGTTAGAATAAGAAAGTTGTATGGACACAAGATTATACACCATTGGGCTTATTTGGACTGTTTTGTCACAGCGGATCATCTGTTTCCATCTTCATCTTCCTCCGTCACACCAACCAACTGCATGTCCTCCTCTTTGGTCGTTTCCTTCTCCTGACTGACAGCTCCATCTCCAGCATCCTTCTACCAGTAGATCCACTATCCCTCCTTTTCATGAGTCCAAACCATCTCAATCTGTCATCTCTGACTTTGTCTCCAGGACGTCTCACCTGGACTGTCCCTCTGATGTCCTCCTTTCTAATCCTGTCCTTCCTCCTCACTCCCAGAGAACATCTGAACATCTTCATCTCTGCCTCCTGTCTTCTGGTCAGAACCACCGTCTCTAAACCATCCAGCAGAACTGCTCTCACCTCCATCTTGGAAACCTTTCCCTTCACTCCTGCTGCTGCTCTTCTGTCACAGATAACTCCTGACACTCTTTTCCACCCACTCCAACCTGCCTGCACTCGCTTTTTCACCTCTTCTCTTCAAGAGGTGAAAAACTGTTCAGAGGAACTCTTTGTTCTGAACAGTTGATCCCAAGTCCTTAAACTCCTGCACCTTCTCCACCTCTAATCTTTCATCATCAGCGTTCCTCCTGCCTCCCTTTCATTCACACACATGTATTGACTTTCATTCCTCTTCTCTCGAGCGCACCTCCACCTCTCCAGAGTCTCCACCTTCTCCTTGGAGATCACAACGTCCACCCCCAACATCAAAGTCCATGGAGACTCCTCTCTGACCTCATCTGTCTGTCTGTCCATCACCATAGCAAACAAGAAGGGGCTCAGAGCCCATCCTTGATGCAGTCCCACCTCCACTTTGAACCATCTGTCTTTTCTACTGCTCACCCCACAGCCTGCAGCGATAACGCTTAAGTTATTTGTTGGTATTATTATTAATATTTTGATTCATTCTTTTCACAGCTGTCCATCGACATTGGAACGGAGGTGAAGTACCAGAATAAGGTTCTGGATGAAATGGTGAGTTTCCAAACAAACTATAAGTGACGCTAAAAGAATCTACATTTAGTTTTTGCCATGGAAGGTTTATGATTTAAAGGATCTATAAAAACAGTGTCATTTAGATCGACCTGTAAGAATTATCAGCAAAATGAAAAACAACACAACATTGTTTTTTCTTTCTAACCGACGTGAAAATAATATTTTAGGGATTTTATTTCTGTAGCACCATTTTAGAAAACGTTTCAAAGTGCTTCAAAAACAGTATCATGAGGTAAAGAGTCAAAACTAAAAACATACATTTACAGTATTAAACCGAAAAACACACAATAATTAATTAAACATCAAATCATGCAGCAGAAAAGTCATTCCAGTAAAAATATATTTACTAAGCACTGATTTAGAAAACGGGTAGTATGTTGGAGGGACATATACCAATCAGCCATATCATTATAACCATTGAAGCGGGGATCGTGGATCGTCTCGTTAAAGGAGCAGCCGTCAGTTTGAGTAATCGTGATGGCGAGACAACCTACGCGGTTTTAAGTGGGCTGTTTTAATATTATGGCTAATCAGTTCATCTGTAATTTACAGTTGTGTTGTTCACGTCAGCAGGGATAGGCTCCAGCCCCCGCAACACACACACACACACACACACACACACACACACGTTTAAATTTTAAGTTAATTTGAAAATAGTAGAGTGGATCAATTAAACGAAACAACTTACGAAATCCATGTAATTAAATCCAATCAGCTGCAGTGGGATGTGAGTGTTTGTTTGTTTGTTTGTTTGTTTGTTTGCCGGTTTTACCCGTCCCATCCCTCTGACCCACTCCAGGACACGGACTTCGATTCCACGGGCGGCATCCTCGGCGCCACCATCGGCAGAGTCAAGCAGCTGTCCAGAGGCAGTCAGACCAAACTCCTGTGCTACATGCTGCTCTTCTGCCTCTTCGTCTTCTTCATCCTTTACTGGTTCATCAAGTTGAGGTGATGGCGGCACCTCGTTTTGACTCCACACCTTCTCCACCTGCAAACTGTGCCGCCGTCAGCCAACGCAGAACAGGAGCGACTCAACGGGGAAAAGTTTTCTCTCCGCTTGACACAAACGTGTGTCGGAGTATTTGAAAACTCTCATTTCATCTTGTCCCAGACAGAAAGACGCGTCTCTGCATTGAAGGATATCTGATTAATATATTTACCCTCCAGAATTAGTATTATTAAATTTTTGACAAGAACTCTGCCACGTTTAGTTTTTCTTTAGTTGTTTTTGTTCTATAAAGAGAATTTAACATTTTAATGATATAATGCGAGTGAAAGGTTAGAGATCTTTTAATAACTTGAATTAAAACACCACGGTTCTAGGCAATATTATAATTATAATTATTTTGCCTTAATTCTGGAGGGAACTGTATTCACAGAAAAATAAACCCACAGCTTGTGATCCTCATTAACGTTTCAGCTCTATTGTAAAAGAAATAGCAACTTTTTTTTAATGTAAATAAAGACATTTTATGCTCCCAAGTTGTTTGTGATAAGTTTTGAATTAATTAGTACTTTTTTATTAAATGAATATATCGGCGACACATGGATGGATATTTATTATATACATAACAATCATTTTATGGATCGTTTACTTCAATCAAAAATAGGCTTATTCTTCAAAGGATGATGGATCTTTAAATTACAAACTACATAAATAGAATTCAGCCGTTCACATCGGCAGGATTACGGGAGGAGCTGAGAACGTTTTCTGTCTGATCACATGATCAAGATGCACTTTGTGTAATCGGCGGCTGGTGAATTATTAGCTCTTTATCAGCGGTCGGGATGACGTCACTTCCGAGGCAGCGTGTCCATGTACTTTGAAATGATTCCCAGCATGACCTCATCGGCCCCTCCCCCGATGGACAACAACCTGGCGTCCCTGTGGGAAAGACAAAGACGGTATATGAGCTAATCTTTATCTCTGCGACAACATCCGAGTCCCTCAAGTAGAAAACTAGGAGTGTAAATCACCGGTTCCATCGCGATATATCGATTCTTTTTGGACAAAGAT
>JBBDHG010000168.1:62500-135000 GCA_037951165.1 Lophius americanus | reverse complement strand
AACTCCATTCTTAGAACAAATAATGACCGTTTACAGGCTCAGATTCCAAACGACCAGCCTCCTGTTGGGACTAGAAGTTGGCTTTTAATGTCTAGACAAAGTTTAATCCACAGGCCCACAGAAACGTCATACGAGCAGCTGGTTCCCGCCGCAGGGACCAACTCATCCGGAGTCATTTAGCCACGCCCACCGCTGGAAAGCTTTGAAATGACAACTTTCTATTATATCTGAAAAGCATGCAAAACTGTACTATTGATTTCTACCTTTGAGACCTTAAAAGTAAAATTCATTCATAAACAATGATAATAATAATAATAATAATAATAATAATAATAATAATAATAATAATAATAATAATAAAAATAATAATAATAATAATAATAAGGTTCTGTCAGTTCTGTCGTCAGTTATAAAAATTGTTTGTTTTATTTCAGCATAAAACATTTTCCGTCTACCTTTACGAGACAGTAATTTCAGTAAAAACCCTGAACGGGTCGTACCTGGTGAGTTCATGGGCAAACAGAAGAGAGATTTGTTCCTGTGCGGGGGTCCGTCGCTGGTGTTGGCGAGGAGACACATCCAGTCGGCCTGGGCGCCGTTGGTGGTCCACATCTTGCCCCCGCTGATGACGTATTCATCCCCGTTCCTCACCGCTTTGGTCATGATGCCTGGATCAGTGTGGCGGGGGGACGAGGAGCAGAAACATGGATGGAGAGAGAGTGAGTTAGGTACATGTAGTAGATGGTAACCGTCTAAAGTTCTTAGGGCTTATTTATTCTCGGGGTGGGGTGGAAATGGGGTTGTAGTTTTACGAGAATAAAGTGGTAATTTTACGAGAATAAAGTGGTAATTTTACGAGAATAAAGTGGTAATTTTACGAGAATAAAGTGGTAATTTTACGGGAATAAAGTGGTAATGTTGCGAGCATAAAGTGGTAATTTTACGGGAATAAAGGGGACATTTTTACAAGAATAAAGTGGTAATTTAAGAGAATAAAGTGGTAATGTTACGAGAATAAAGTGGTTATTTTACGAGAAAAAAGTGTTAATGTTGCGAGCATAAAGTGGTAATTTTACGGGAATAAAGGGGAAATGTTTACGAGAATAAAGTGGTAATGTTACGAGAATAAAGTGGTTATGTCACGAGAATAACGTGGAAATTTTATGGGAATAAAGTTGTAATTTTACAAGAATAAAGTGGAAACTTTACAGGAATAAAGTGGTAATTTAACGAGAATAAAGGGGTAATACTGCAAGAATAAAGTGGTAATTTAACGAGAATAAAGGGGTAATACTGCAAGAATAAAGTGGTAATTTAACGAGAATAAAGGGGTAATACTGCAAGAATAAAGTGGTAATTTTACGAAAATAAATTTGAATTCTTACAGGAATAAAGCGGAAATTTTACAGGAATAAAGTGGTAATTTTACGAGAATAAAGTAATAATTAATAATAATTTTAATAATTAGTAATAATTTTCACAAGAATAAGGTGGTAATTTTACGGGAATAAAGTGTTAAGCGTCAGGATGGAATGTTAAATTTACAACATTTTTATTATAAATATAAATACTTTTGTCAGAAGATGGTTTATTACTCATGTCTCGTCCGTCTCTCCTGAGAGGATATCAGTGTCAGTTTGATTTTTGAATCCATTTCATTACAAACGACTCCTTCATTCTGTGCAGCATTAATTGATTTAAAACGGCGCCTCGGAAGCTGAAGGGACAGCGAACGAGAAGATGAAGGTGGGGGGTGCTGGGGGGGGAGGGGGGGGGACGTACTTGAGACATCAGAACCAGCTCCAACTTCACTGACACCCAGACAAGCCACCTTGTCCCCTGAGATGGAGGGAAGCAGGAATTCTTTCTTCAGCTCCTCAGAACCGAACCTGCACACAAACAACGATGATTTAAAAAAACAACAACAACAAAAACAACTTCATTTGTTTAAACTTATTGTAAGACGTGTGTCGGAGGGCAGGGCAGTATGTGTCGGCTGGAAACGGTGGCTCTCAAGATTTTTGGTAAGAAAAAAGAAAAACACCTTTATGATGATATTACGTTTTTTTAATCAATATGGAATAAGCAGAGTAGGGATTGCATTTATAATAGGAACAACTCATACATTAGTAGTAATATTTGAATTATATTTGCAGGTTTTTGTGCTAAAACCGGTTTCAAAAGTGGAAATCAGGCATAATTCATATTTTTCACATTGAGTTTTAGAAGAATCTCACATACCCCATGAAGTACCCCAAAGTACCTCCAGGGGTTCGCCTACCTCCATTGAGAAACAACCATGAGAGAACATTTCTGAGGAAGTGGCAGAGGAGAGTGTCATCCTGAGACTCCAGGAAACCCTCTCCTGTTCCCTCTTCTCTCTTTAGTCCTACATCTCATTATTAGTTTTGTTCCTCAACTTAAGCTGCAGAGACTCAAACGATCTTCTTCACTTCAAGTCTTTCTTCACCAGCAGAGAATCTCACAGAAACCAAAACCTGCATGTGTCAGACAGTCGCCAGATATTCTACTACCACACACACACACACACACACACACACACGATACACACACACATACACGAATACACACACACACACACACACACACACACACACACACACATACACATACACGAATACACACACACTCATACATGTACACAAACTCACATACAAATACACCCACACGACACACCAACATGCACACAAACCTAAAAAATACACACACATACACATACAAATACACAAACACACACAAATACACACACATAAACACAAAAATACTCGCAGACACACACACATACTAACGCACACACAAATACACGCACGCATACACACTAATGCACACACACCCACACACACACACACAACAGACAAACACGCAAACAAACCTACAAATACACACACATACACACCCACAAAAATACTCGCAGACACACACACATACTAACGCACACACAAATACACACACATACACACACATACACGATACACACACACACATACACGAATACACACACACTCATACATGTACACAAACTCACATACAAATACACGCACATGTACACACTAACGCACAGACACACACAAATACACGCACACACCCACGTACACATCCACACAACAGACAAACACGCAAACAAACCTACAAACACACACACATACTAACGCACACACAAATACACGCACGCATACACACTAATGCACACACACCCACACAAATACACACACACACACAAATACAAACACACTCATACATACACAAATACTCACACTCATACACGTACACAAACACACATGCAAAATTACGCGCACACATACATAAATACACGCATATACACACTAACGCACACACACGACACACAAACATGCAAATACACACACATACACGACACATAAACATACAAATACACAAACACACACAAATACACACTTGTACACACTCACGCACACACTTACACGACACACAAACACGCAAACAAACCTACAAATACACACACATACACACCCACCAAAAATACTCGCAGACACACACACACATACTAACGCACAAATACACACACACACATACACAAATACATGCACACATACACACTAATGCGCACACACACACAATTACACACTAATGCACAGACACACAACAATCCCTACACATAAATAATCAAATACTCAAAATGAAAAAAAGATTTTTTTTCAATCCCGTTATCATGTATAGTCATTTCTTTTTATATAATTCAAATTCATTTTCTAATATTATTAACTTTTTTTTTCTTTTTCACACAGCAGGACGAGAACCGGGAGGGAACCGCCCACTTATGATCCCAAACCTGACTTAAGCTACGGGACGACACACGTCCTCCAGAGAAGTGGAAATCAAAACATTCATTTGAGGACAACGTTCCCGACAACAGGAAATATTCCCGACATGATTCCGACCCAGAGTCGTAGTGAGTTTAAAGTCACTTCAACCTGTGCAGTTTTTGTGTGTCCAGCTTTTACAGAACCAGCACTGGAGCCAGGCCTCCTTTGACCTGGAGTAACCCTCCAGGCTCCTCTTCATCAGGTGAGTTCTGAATGTTTTTTGCTTCTCGCTGTTTTTGTTTTTGTTGTTGGTGAAATTAATTTCTCTCTTTGCTTCAGATCTGCTTTTCTCAGCCTCCCGTTTCCTGTTTCCTGTTCCCATCTGTTCCCATCTGTCAGGACAGCGGCTCCTCTTCTCTTCCTCACGCTATCTGTCCACATGAAAGAGCTGGACAGATGGCGTCACAGCGGCACCCTCCAGGTGGCTAGTAAGGGTGCCACGGTTTCCCCCGTGGGTGCTGGCATTCTGGCGCTGCAGTAGGAGATGGAAGCTCTGGTTTCACGTCTGTCAATCAAAACCTCTCTCTATCAAAAGGCCCGATTCCTGAGTTCTTTGAACGGCGATGCTGCGGGTTAAAGGTCATTCTTCACAACGCTCAACGGATCACGCAGCCTTTTGGCTTTAAAATAGAAAATTCATTCATTTTAAAAAGTTTGTGGTTTCACCTCATGTGCGCTAGCTTAACTTAACTTGACTTAACTTGATTGGTTTAAGTAAACCGATAAAAACACAAAGCTCCCTATTTGTTACACCAGTAAGGACAAATGAAGCCGTTGAGGAAGAATCCCGAAAAACTCAATCACACATCTCACATTTAATCACCCCGAGGAACATAGCGAGTTAAAAGCTAACGTTAGACTAGCGGCTACAGCTAGCGGGAGCTCAGAACCGGCCATGTTCCCTGGAGACCTTGAACAAATCCAACATAGAACATATGACAGGTTGAACGAAGCGTACAAAGTTTGTTTTTTTCACTTTGAAATGTCGTACAATTGGTTTAAGAAACGCACGGCTTTGTTACTTCCCCTCTGTTCCTTCAAAATAAGAGCACTTAAAATTCATTACACATGATTTTTAAGCTTGAATGAAAAACAAATCGGAATCAGCCAAAATGGGTCTCGGCGGAAGATCGCAATTGGGTGCAATCTTCCGCCGGAACTTGGGGACCGGAACTTACCTCTGAACCTCGTTCGTCTCTTCCTGACTGAAACAGACACTAGCTGGGTTTACACGGACAGCCTGATTCCGATTAGATTCGGAAAAGGTAAAGGCTGCCGAACACAAAACGACACCAAAATGCGATCACCTATAGGATAAGCCAAAACCGTACTCTGCGTAAAATATCCTGCAAATCTGTGCATCGGTTTTTCCGTAATCCCGCTCACAAACTAACTAGTAAAAGCACTCGGAGATCGCAAATCTCCGCCGAGGCACAAACGTTCCCAAGGTTTAGGAGAGCGGACCGATTTTGCTTCAGAGAAATGTAGTTGATCTATATTTGATCCTGTTCCGCTCTAGGAAACTCAAAATAACACATCAATCATCTGCAGGGTTGAACAAAAGTTGCCAGAGATCATCAATCCCTCGAACCGTTTGAAGTTGAGCATCAGAGAACGGGAGCAACGCTGGGTTTGGGTTGTGCAATTAAAAACTCTTCCCCAATTATCAGCAGGGTAAATCAAATCCATTCATTTCTCATGCTCTAATGGTGGACCAAGAGGTCCGCGGGTTCGTACCTGGCCAGCGCCGGGGTAGCCATGTCCGTCTGAACACCAATGGCCATGGGGACGCCTCCACAGCGGATGTTGCCCAGCTCATCTGCCACCGCTACGCTGTAGCTGTAGTCCAGCCCCAGACCTCCGTATTCTGAACGGAGAGGAGAAACACAAAATCTTTTAACGGGTTTCTCTGCACACTGGGGAGGGAAACTCTAGACGTCTTCATTTCTGCAGCTTTTAAAAAAGAGGCGGATTCTCTTCCTGCTTTTAAAGAAATACTGCCTTCCAAGTCGGACAAGGGATAACTGGGACTATGCTGTCGTCCCTGAAAGCTAGTGCAGATCCCTGAAGAGTCCCCAGTCTCCTGCGTTGTGCAAGCAATCCCAATGAAGGATCTCCTAAAATTAAATGTGGAGTTATATCCACAGTATTGTTTGTGAAAAGAAAAAGAAGCTGCACACAGCCAGTAAAACATGATTCCAGTAAAAAACCCAGGACAAATGTTGACTAAAGCGGATATATATAACCGACCTTTCCCAAAATCAATTCAGTTCTTCCTCGCACTAAGGTCTATGTGGGTATAAAAACGGAAAACTATCCAATAAATACATTTTCATAAAGAAAAAGCTCCCCCTTGTGAGTAAAATATGAACTGCTAGAGTAAAAGTATGATATAAACCAGGTAGTGCTCCTGGAGTCGATTCTTTTGCACCAAGTATGGAGTAAATTGGACCAACGGTTGAGAAATTAAGGGCGAAAAGAAGAGACGGAGATGAAGCCGTAAATATACAACCTATCTTCTTCTTCCTCGCACCAAAGTCTATGGGGATATAAAATATGACACTTTCCTGCGATGGCGGCTTTGATGCCGATTCCATGATTTATCGGACCATTGGGGGATTTATATATAAATACACACCATCACAACAACAGTCGCCTGAAACTAGTCTTGCTGCTACTTCCTCTGCCTCATTTCCTTCGTCGCTGTTATATCTGCCATAAATCCCTGGCTGGGATGTTTCTGAGGGCAGGATCTGAACACGGTACCCCCCACTGGTAGACGTACACATAATATTCTGAGCTGATGCGTCGTCACTGGAGCACGCACTCAAATCAATTACAGAATGTTATCATTAATTCTGCTATCTTTAATTATATGCAAATAGCGCCGCTGGGAGATCAGTAGCTTTGCCTCAGTGTCGTCTAATCTGGCCTGCTTAGTATATCAAACTTGATTTGGATCTCTTATAACAGCATTCCATTTAGTAAAAAAAAGGCCAGAAATGGATGCGTCTAGCCTCCACTCTCACAATAGAGACATTTACAACGACCTTAGGTCCTTAATGGAGTTGAGCAGTGCATTAGCATGTTGAAATCACCACTTCCTGTCAGTTATCCTCACCAAGAACCGGCTTCTTTTTGCCTTTCATCATGGGTTGCAGTATTTAATACCAGATAAATAGCCCTGTTTTTTATACTAAAGGCCAATTTTATGTGATTAGGGACCTGATCCGCTTTTATTCTGCCTTTCAAATCCTGTTTGTGGTAAACAGAGACGCGAACAAGTCCCTTTTAAATGAAACATTGTGTAGAAGATGGAGACCACAAAATGGAAACTAGTCCTACACTGTCGTCCCTGACAGCAAAGGCATTTCCCCCAAAAGCCCCCAATCCCCTGCGTCACACAAACAATCCCCCTGATTGAACATGTCAAATTAAATTTGACTCATCAATAACCTCAAAAAGTACATATTGACTCAACCGGTCTATGATGTCATCCGTCTGCTCTAGGATCAGATCCCACAGTGGCTCAATGATGACGATAAATACAGTTAACTACTTCTTCTGAGCTCAGGAATAAAAAATAAAAAATGAGACAGATTTCCTTTGAGTCAATTCATAGGAGCTAAATTTAGAAACAATTAGACTGATGGTTCGGAAGTTACAGACGGGAATACGTGTTCCAAAAAAAGCCCCTCCTAGTGAGTAAAATACAAACTATTATAGTGAAATAATGTATATACAAGATAGATCTCCTTGGGTACATTCATTCGAGACAATTTGTAATCGCACATATGATTGGGAAGTAACAGTTAACAGTGAGTGAAATATGAACAACTACATTATAATATGACAAATGAAAGTAAGATCTCCTCCTTTAGATCGCAGTATATATATAAATACATATATCGACACACTGAGTTGATTCATAGGCATCAACTTTAGACTAATTAGGACAAACTGTTGAGAGATTATGGCTTGAAAACGGTGATTTTGGAGATAATGCTCCCCATAGTGGCGTAGTTGAGTTATTACATTTACACAAAGGAACGGCGGCAGGCGCCTCTACGCATTTCGCTTCATTATGGGTTTTTTTTTCTTGCCACGCTAAAATCTTTTCATCGTGATCACCTCTTGATGGCTTGGAAAAAATGTCACCTGATAGGAATTCGTTTTCTTGAGTAAGGGGTCCAGTCAGGTGAGAGAATCAAAAGCGAGTATTTGTGAAATACTCGTGGATGGTTTCCTCGCGGCTAAATCACAGCTTGCCAGTCACTTGATAAAGGATGCTAACAGTGACTGACAACCAATAATCATCTGCAAATTTAGCACATCGAGGCCTGCAACTTCGGCAAAGTGGTTTCCTATCACCTGCCAGGATAGTTATGGAATAATGGCCGACTCTGTCTGGCAGACAGTGTGCGAGAGAGACAGGCAATTACAGGAGAGCAAAGTAAATGGGGCCAGAGAACAAGGGGATGTAATGGGGCAAGCGAGCAGGGGAGCATGGGAGCCAAAAATATAGAGGAAACAGGTGCAGCCGCGGAGCGGCGGGTCCCTGAGCGGTGGAAGCCCCGCGGTGGATAATGAGGACGAGAGGAAGCGCCGAGGTTTATCCCGCTATAAGCAAAACACCAGGCCGTCTGCTGGGACAAAACAAACAAGACTCGGCCGATCATATGCACACATGTTTCTCCCCGACAACAGATGTTTCTCAGCATAGGTCCTCGTCGGGTGGAGCAGCCTTTGACGCACGTGATGAAGGATAAAAGAATGAGGCTGCGAAAGCCGATGACCGAGATGCTGGGGCGGGTGAAAAAGGTGTTTGGCATGGGGACATGCCCCCCCAAACACCCCCCCCCCCCCCCTATAAACTCTATCCGAGTATCTCCCAAACACTCTGTAGCAGTTCGTCTCCTGCACCTTTCACTTCAGCGTCTCTGTTCGGCCCAGACCTGGCTCTACCCCAAAGAAAGATCCAAGGGAGAAATAGTCACATTGTGATGTCACTACTCCAAACAGCTTATATTACCTCCACCAAGGATTTCATGTTTTACTTCCTGTACGATTGTCTTCTTGTTTATTGTTTGTTGGTGAGCAGGATTACCGAAAAAACTACAGGACGGACTTACATGAAGTATTTACCCAGAGATCGATGTTGGCATATCCTAGAGGTGATTAAATGTTGGTGAAGTTACGTGTTTCGCAGCATTTAAAATGAAATAAAATAGAAAGCCCTTGTGTGGAGCTTGTGGCTCTGTTTCAACAGTTCCTTTGAAGTTCACTTTGGGGAGGAGCTGGATACTCTGTGGGCTGAACAGGGATGCTGAAGCGGAAGCGCAGGAGACGAGCGCTACAGAGTATTTGAGAGATACTCAAGAGAGTTTGTCGGAGTTGTCGGTAGATTGAGATGCTTTTTTCCTTAATCCAGGGCACTCTCTGGGTGCTTTTTCTAGTTTTTTGATTTTTGTTTTTTTAATTCTGCGAAACACGTACCGTCACCAAAATGTAATCATCTCAAGGATGTACCAAAATCTACCTCTGGGTAAAACCAATCCTAGAATTTTTCCATAATCTCGCTCAAAAACAAACAAACAGACAAACAAACAAGCAAACAGAGAAACGTACAATACGTTAACTATGCAACAAACTATCTGTTTACCTACGTATCTGAATAGGAAAAACTAGCATTTATTATAGTGGTACTTAAGTAGAAATAAGCCAGAAAGTGAGAGAGTACGGAAGCACCTCTCTCTCTTCAAGGGGTCACCAATTTCAACATTCGTCAAAAAATATGATGATACAAAAGGAAAGTTTGCAGGTTGCCAGCTAATATTGGTCAGGCGAGGGACAAAAGGTCATTGCCGTGGCATGAGGTGCAGATAACTCTCTCTCCCAACAGCGGAAAACCGGCAGAGAGCCAAAGGGTCGCCTCTGCCTCTGAAGAGCGGCGGCCATGGGAGAAAGTTCCGCTTCTCGTGTTTGGAAAGGTATGTTGTGCTTCCTGTGCGTTGAAAGATAGTGGGGAAAAAAGTGACGGCTGTTATTGCCAGTGGATTAAATGAAGGAATACTCTGTGTGACACCATTTTAACCTTCCTACCCGAGCAGATATCTATGTGTTTTCTTCTCCTTCTTATTTTGAGGGAGCGTTTTTTTCTATGCCTTTATTATGAGCCCAGAATCATCATGTAAAATGTCTTTAAGACACGATCGAACTGACAAAGTTGATCTTTTCTTACATATGCCCTTTCTAAATTTGACCCTTGCAACATATTTCAACCCGTTGAGACAGGGTCACGTTGGGACAGGGTCACGTTGGGACAGGGTCACGTTGGGACAAGGTCATGTTGACATTTCCGTCACGGGTCTTTTGTAAGACACAGTTGATGATGTTTTGAAAGTGGAATTGGGTCCCATTCTGGGGTCTGGCTGCTGTATTCAGTGCTTCATAATGCGCCACACATTTTCAGGGGGGAGTTTCTGGAGTGCAGGCTATTTATTCCTTGATTTAATCCGCTGACACTAACAACCCTAAACCGTCAGATACCTTTCTTTGAACTTTGTGCTGGTAAGAATCTGGACGGTCCTTATTAAGGCCTGAGGAATTTCCATGATTCCCAAACACCAACTGGGATGGATTCCAGACAGCGGGTTGAAGAAACTCCGAGTTAAACCCTGAACTCTGGGTTGATAAACCCGGAGATGAGAAAACACTTTGAGTTTTCGGTTTCCAGAGGAGCTGATTTAAGTTCAATCAGGATACGAGAGTCTAGGTACAAGAGGACGATCAAAGGCATCGTCTTGATTCGCCACGGCGACCAGTGAGACGCTGTGGTCGCCATCCTTCACGCCATCTGAGCAGGAAGCTGTGATGCGTTCATGAGCAGATAATAAGAAGAAAAAAGTGAGATTTGGGCTTCATCAGAGAAGGAGAGAAAAACGTATCGTCACGTTTTACTGCATTTTCTCTGAATATTGGGCTGGAATGATATTGAACAGTTACTTTTTTGTCATATATGGGCATTAAGCGGCTGAAAATAAAATACTAGTCCAGAGTTACTCCTGGGTGGAAACCAGATCTCACTGGGGGAATTCTAGACTTCATACGGGAACAGGTAGGAACACCTATCTTACTTATTCAGCTCAGAACGGGGAGGAGTCAGGAACAAACTCAGGCTTTGTTGAAGCAAACCTGCCAGTGAGCAGGTTTGGTAAGTTACCACGGTAACTGGTTTAGCTCGCATTCTGGAATGGAACATCCAGAGTGTAGCTCATCTCAGGTTTAACAAACTCAGAGTTTCTCCGGGGTATCCTCGGGTTAGGGTCCCGTTTTCATACTCAACCATCAGACCACCGCCTCTCTGGTAGAACTTTATTTATACATTCTGTTTTCAGCTGAGATGGTTGTCAAAAAATGAAATCATCACGTTCTGTTCTACTTAGGATTCACAGTGAGTCCAAACTTTTCTGGACTTTTTTTTTAGGGGTTGTAAACAATTACTGGATGAAGATGGAGAAGGAGATGAAACGTGTCCTCGGCCTGATTTGAACTGCAGTTACTTCATCCCGGACCCCACAGGTTCTGCTTCACATTTCGGCGAGGCATTATTTAATACGCCTGAGAAGAATAATACCATTTGCATTTTTAAAATTGAATGTACAAAGGGAAAACTAATAATCCATGCGGTCTGAAAACAAACCGAATAAGCTAGTCGGGCGAGTTTTCATCCGATCCAAGGGGACCGCCTCTCATTCCATCCGATTAATCATTTCCCAACAGCGCGGTCTCTTAAATCCCGGCTCCCATGGCTGTAATCCCAGCTACTAAATCAATTAACCCCGTGAAGAACTGTGTGAGAGCCTGCTTCATTAGTCAGCAGAACAGAAATGGGTCACGTCCACATGAAGTCACTCAAGCAACTTACACCAACCAGCCATAACAGTACAACCACATGTTTGATATTCCCCTCCCCCCCTTCTCTGGAAACATCTGTGTTGTATATGTTCTATTAACGCTGTGGTATTTTTTCTTTCCCACTGAAAGACACGCCGAAGATATGGAGAAACCATTTCTCTCAGGGCCGACGACATCGTTTCTGACATGTGGTCATCGGTATAATATCCCGCCTGCAGGCAACTGTTGCCAAGTTTCCTTTCATTTTCAAAACCGAGCAACGCAAGAAAAATGGCTCCATCTCACCTGAGCAGAGATGAAAAGTGGCGGCACAGATTTCAATCAGCACCTACTTTGTCAGGATGTGTCTGCTGCTTGTCGGCCCCCACAGTTATGGAAAAATATTTTCCCGATGACACGGAGCATCTGCTGCACTGCTGAAGCCCCCTGTGCTCTTCACTGTGCCTTTTTTCTTTTTGGACTCTTCGTATCCAATGTTTACGTCGGACTTCTTGTTGTTCTGTGTTACTTTCAGCCAGAGTGTCTCAACATGATGTGTTCAGGGACAGTTCGGGAGCACATGCAAGGGGGGGGGGGGAAGTATTAATTACGTGCACCTAAAAGTCGGGGATATTGTTTGTACTTTCACTGTGAAATACTTCATATCTATATATATACATAGAAATAGGAAGAGCATCGTGAGGAATTAATGCAACTTCCATGATTGTGTCTTAAATTAGGCTCCTATCTTATAATTGTCTTGTTTTTATTCCTGAGCTCAGAAGAACTAGTTAACTCTGTTTATCTTCATCATTGAGTCACTGTGGGATCTGATCCTAGAGCAGACTGATGACATCATAGAAGTAGTTAGGTCGAGTCAATATGGACTCTTTGAGGTTATTGACGAGTCAAATGTAATTTGACAAGTTTAATCAGGGGGGGTTGTTTGTGTGACGCAGGGGATTGGGGGCTTTCGGGGGCCACCTGTCAGTGGTTATAATGTTATGGCTGATAGGGATCTAAAAGTTTTGTACCTGAAAGAGGTTTTCATATTTTACGAGGTCGGCTTGAGTTGCATCGTGAAACACGTCAAAAACTCCCAGAATTATATCCTTTCCCAGAATTCTTTGAACAAATACTTTTTTTTCTAAAGCGCGTTAGTTGTGCCGCAGATGATAGCAGATAATCCGCCGCCTGATAACACAGCGTGTCTTCACCCCTCCCACTCTCTAATCCTGTCATCTAATGCCTGAAGCTTGTGTACTCGGCACATTTTAATCCCTTCAGCCTCCCTTTTGTCTGACCTGCAGACCCCGTGATCAAATCTTCACAAAACATTTTCATCACACGTTTGTTTCGGCACGGAGAAGAAAAATGGCTCATTGATGTTAGAGAAGATACTAATAGTATCTAATAGTTCCTCCAATTTTTTTCTCCTACTGTGGGAGTAAAGCCGGACGTACACTGTAAGATCTGAGCCCGATTCAAACTTGCAAATGAGCCTCAGGACCACCGGGTCGTCCGACGGTGTCAGCCCTTGCCATTTGCTGTGCAGTGTAAACGGGGTCACGACGGCCGACAAGCAACGCCCCTACGGTGGTCGGACGACTGGAAAGGTTTTTGGCGCGTCAGAAATTCTGGCAGGGTCTCGACTCGATCGGCTGACGTCAGCTCTTTCTTTTCTCACTTCCCTGTGAGAAGTGGACGGAGTGTCTGAGTCGCCATGGCGACACGACGCGTTGTAATAATAAAAATAATAAGTAATAATTGGTCATTAAGTAAAAAGGGAAGTTTGTAGTTAATAAGAAAGGATGAATAAGAGACGTTCACAGCTGTCAGAGCGGTACTAGCTATAAAGTTTACACTCTATACAGTCAAACGTAGCTCGCTTTACCCACAATTCTCTCTGCTAAATAGACCAGCTAAGCCGTCAATGGCGTTCTACACACTTAACAGGTCCAGGTAGGCTGGCAACTTTACAAAAAACAGCTTTAAGCCCAGGTTTAACTGAATATGGAAGAACTGAAACTTTAGACGTGCGCTGTCTAAGAATCAGGAGAATTCCAACAATATCCAGAACAAACTCTAAATCACATCATTACTCTTTAACGGTCCTCTACTGCACAGAACTTTCTCCTCCGCACAGCAGGGCCCATCTGAAAATGACATACCCTGTGGCACAAAGTCGGTGTGGGATGTTCTGCTGTGACATGGGTTGCCCACCAGCACAGTGGGAACATTTCTGAACCATTTCTCATCTGTCAAGCAGAGAGAGGGAGTGAAAGGAAACTGAATCCAGACACGAAAAAAGGCCAAGATTGATGATGAGATGGTGAATGAAGACAGAGCGAAGGATTCCTCGCTGTCGGCTTCGCTGCAGGATTATTTATTTATTTATTTTAAAATGGACCACTCCCTCAGTTACCAGGGCTGGAATAACGGATTTCGGGCCATAATTTATCAACAGTTTGTACGATTTAGTTTAAATTTGGTTAATTGGCACGAACGGATCTATCTTGCATATATCGTAGCTTACGCTAATAGTTCATATTTTACTCACTAATGAATGTTTCTTTTATGAGAAATGCGACTTTTCAGACATCGCAATTGTTTTGGCTACTTTTACCGCGACAGGAAATCACACAGACACCGTTTCGATTTGATTGTAAAATGCGTTTTTGGGGCGATCGGATCACCAGCGGACAGCGAGACACATCGCAGGTTTCACCGATGTCTATCCTGCGTCTCAGAACGTGTCCAGCTGACCAATTGTGGTCACATTGCTTTGCTGCCCACGTCACTTCCGCTTCAAGGTCAAAGGACGACATGCGTTGTTGTAAATCACGTCAGTCACGCGCCATATTTGTTTAACAAGGTAGCTAGCACTGGCTACCTTGCAACCTTAAGATGTTTCAAGAGGTAATAATCTTGCACGGATTCGGACAAAGTCATTGTCCTGTCAATGACTTTATTCAAGCTGGAACGGCCCTAAGCCCCAAAAAAAAGACCCTATTTGTCCGAT
This sequence comes from Lophius americanus, assembly GCA_037951165.1. Taxonomy (NCBI): domain Eukaryota; kingdom Metazoa; phylum Chordata; class Actinopteri; order Lophiiformes; family Lophiidae; genus Lophius; species Lophius americanus. The sequence goes on along the minus strand of JBBDHG010000168.1, from coordinate 120,219 downwards.
CTTTGGAACCGAGCAGGTTAGGACCTAGTTAGTACTTTACCTGACCATTAATCGCGTTTGCTTTTATGGACAAAAGGGCCAAACGCAGTAGATAAGGCCCATTTCTAAACGGGACCATGTACATTATTGGAAAATAAAGTGTGACATGTCAAAAGACACAACATGGTTAATACACGGTTTAAGTTTGGTGAAGCTAGAACGTGTAGTTTTAAAGTTTAAAATGTCAGAATGCTGTCAGAACTTCCTATTATAGTTTATATATGTAGAAAGTTTTTGTGTGTGTAATAATGAAAAAGATCAGGAGAAACCAACAGTTACGTCTTCTTTTCTTTTCTTTTCATGTCGGGGGGATAAAGGGCTTCTGGCCCCGTAAGAAAAGATCAAACGGATCTTTTGGCTATTTCTCTACTCCATAATGCAAAAAAAAAAAACCTCACGAGATTAATTCAATTTTCATCAATTTGCAGAAGGAGTTGTCTTTGATTTTAAAAAAGAAAGACACGTAGGCATTAAAATTCCCTTCAAGATTTTGCAGGGACTGGAAAATATCCCAGCATGCTCCGTCATAGTCAACTACAGATCCGCCAAAGATACGTTTGGACAAAAAAAAAAAAAAAAACGACCCTGACTTTAATTCCCATGAGCGTTCGTATAAAAACGCCGTGACAACAACGAGAAGAAGAGGTCAGAGATGGTGTGTTTATGAAAATGAATATTTCTGGCTGTCGCGTTGGAATCTTTCAAGGGTTATAGATCGCTCTTACCAACCGGTTTGTTGACTCCCAGAAAGCCCGCACTCCCTAAGAGCTTGAAGACTTTGTGTGCTGGAAACTGGCCTTCTTCCTCCCACTGATCCACGTGGGGATTGATCTCCTGGTCGATGATCTGAAGCACAAAGAGAGGAAGAAAAAAGAAAAGACAGGAGGGAGTCGTGAATGTTTGCGTGAATATCGTGCCTGACATCCTGAGTAGTTTCTCCAGCGTGAACGCACATATGCTCGCGTGTAACGAAGAGGTTTTTTTTATCCACGCCAAAATGAATGTAATGCTATGTGACAACCCTGATATGACATCCCCTGTCTCATAACTACCAACAAAAGATACACATTAGGTGTGGAAAAAACCCATATGGGACAAAGATGTTATAAATACATTAGTTTCCTGCTGTGCAGGGCACATCTCTACTTAAGCCCGTGTAATCCATCTCTCACAGACAGCCAGGAATGGTATTACACATCAATGAATAGAAAGCAGGCTGGGAGAACGTAACGCACTCTGAATACAGTGACAGTGTGAATGCCGTGCTTCTTCCTATACGAGCATCTCATCGGCCTCCCACTGATAACCGAGAATTGGCTGAAGACGTACGACGGCAGAGGCTGAAAACAAGTCTCCAACCAAATTCAGGGAGAATCATTGGAAAAAAAAAAACTAAAAAAAAAATCAGTAAAGTTGTCCAATATGACAAACAGCAACTAACAGCATCATAGCAGGCAACCATTTGAATGCCAACATTTTAATTGCTGTGTTTCCTGCACCATTTTATTTCTGGCAGTGTAGAAAACCCATCTGAACACAACATTCAGAGCAGGCTGTGAAAAATGAAGCTGGGCACCGACAACCGTACTAATAACATTCCTTCTGGGTGAGCAGCAGATCCGCATCTTCAGCCGCAACGACCGGGATGTAAGGTGCCTGAGGGCTGGGGATCACTGTGATTTTATGAAAGTCAGGTGTAGCTTTGGTTAAAGAAGGAATTTGTAAAGTAAGAGTTGGCAGACATTAACTATGTGGCACAGAGTCGGATTTTAATGCTTTAATTTTACACTTAGGGCTCTCCATTATTATGTAGTTGCCCGGTCGCCATTGGCAACCACTTTGGAGAAACTGTAAACTAATGGACAGCAAAGAACAAACATGCGCCAAAAAATATACATTTAAATACTTGTTGTATTAGAAATACGCATCGAGGCCCACGCTATCCTCCCCAGAAAGTCCCCAATCCTCTGTATAGTACAAGCTGATTGACAGCCTGATTGAACTCCTCAAATGAAATGAGACCCATTAATAATCAAACATTCCATAGTGACTCAACCTGACTATTTCTATGATGTCATCAGTCTGCCCTAGGATCAGATCCCATAGAGACTCAATAATGAAGAAAAATACAGTTAACTAGTTTTTCTGAGCTCAGGAATAAAAACAAAAGACAGATTTCCTTGATGACGTTAGTTCATAAGAGCTAAAGTTAGATTTCCTCGCGGTGGTTCATATGAGGTGCATTTAAACGATATCGGACCAATGGTGTGGATGTTAAAGCCGAAAAACGATGCTTTTCGTTAAAAGAAAGAGCACCCCTAGTGAGTAAAATATGATATAAACAATACAATGAGGAGATAGATCTGCTAGATTTAATCCATATGCATCCAATTTGGACTAAATCTGAGCAATTCCGTGGAGGTTTAGTCTGAAAAACAGTGTTTTTCGTTTCGTCTGAAAAACAGTGTTTTTCCTTTAGTCTGAAAAACAGTGTTTTTCGTTTCGTCTGAAAAACAGTGTTTTTCGTTTAGTCTGAAAAACAGTGTTTTTCGTTTAGTCTGAAAAACAGTGTTTTTCGTTTAGTCTGAAAAACAGTGTTTTTCGTTTAGTCTGAAAAACAGTGTTTTTCGTTTAGTCTGAAAAACAGTGTTTCTCGTTTAGTCTGAAAAACAGTGTTTTTCGTTTCGTCTGAAAAACAGTGTTTTTCGTTTAGTCTGAAAAACAGTGTTTTTCGTTTAGTCTGAAAAACAGTGTTTTTCGTTTAGTCTGAAAAACAGTGTTTTTCGTTAAGTCTGAAAAACATTGTTTTTCGTTTAAATGAAAAAGAAAAAAAAGCAAGCCGCTGAGAGTAAAGTATGATATGGACCATATCGGGTCAACAGTTGAGAATTTATGGCCTGAAAACTGTGATTGTGGTGATAAAACTCCCCCTCATGGTGGAATTATGCAACCACCCTTTCCCATAACGTATCCAGTTCTTCCTCACACTAAGGTCTATGGGAGTATAAAATGTGAAAATCATCCATGACATGGTTTTTTGAGTCATCGCGTCGACATGAAGGAAAAATACTCGAGAAATATTGCGATTCATTTCCACTGGCGGTAATTTTGAGCCACAACCAAAATGTCTGCAGGCGGAGAAAAGGCCGGTGGTAAACTGGCTTTGCAGCAGAGGCTGGAAAGAGTGAAGGTGACAGATTTCCACAGCCAAAGAAGCATTTATTATAAATGACCGATCGATTGAGATGCTCGTACGATGCTGTTTTGGCGGGAATTGAACTTGTCCAGCCTAAAGAGGCAGAATATTTAGAATGTGCTTAAAGTAACATTTGGGGAATTATTACATTTACCGTCAATTTCCTTTTAGAAAATTCTAAATTACACGTCAGGCTTTGGCCCACAGGACGTTAAGAGCGTTCTCCGCCTGGCCTTAAGTGCAGTGATTTAAAACAAATCAAGAAATTAGATGTAAAAAAAATAAATAAATAAATGCAAGTAATGAAACTGTCCTTGTCGGTTTTGTGGCGAATGGACGTCCAAGTTGAAAAGTCCTCCCTCAGATGGAACCACAGTTTCCAGCTACAACATCTAGAATCGTTTGATCAAACATGAGACCTACAGTGAATGTGTTTCTCCAAGAACAACAGGCACTGAATGGAGGGTGAAGTCAACCGTAAAATAAATGAATGAAACAAATTAATTGGCAAAAGGAACCAACGAATCCGAGCGCCGGTTAATGAAAAGAGACAAATGAGTTTTGTGCAGTGAATTGGATTTTTTTTTTGCAGATTTAACCGTGTTATTCGTTTTTATCCAGCTGTGAATGCTTGTGAGTGAAAGCGTAGTTTTACTATTTTATACAAAAAAACAAAAAGAAAAGTAGTGATGAAGAAAAAAAACACAGGTTTTTCCAGGATTGCATAAAAAAAAAGGAGAAGAAAAAGTGATGCGCACTCATTTTCCCTTTCCAGAACACACAGACCCGACAAGCACTCAGTCTGCCAAGAACAATGTACCGGCGGAGAACCATCTGACCACCAGGCAGACGGAAAACATGGACCTCGTGTTTTCAAAGATGAAGCCGGAGAACGGACGCTCTCTACCTGGACCTGAAGCTAACGTGGGTAACTTCCAACAGAAGAATAAAAGGGTAAAGAGAGGGGGGCGCTGAGGCCCCCTTACTCGCCACAAACCCATCCATGTGCAGAAATCTCAAATCCCGAGGAGGGGAAGGGAGTGACGGGCCTCTCGCGGCTGGAAATGGAAAAAGAGCGCTGAGGAGGAAGTGATCTGACATTTTATCACCAGTGTGGTTGATGTTGACTAATTCTGCTTCATACCAGGACATCTTCAAATCATCACCCTGTCAGAAGGGTGACACGGTGTCAAGAATGTTTTACAAAATACATATTGCCCGGAATATTCTTGAACACTACCAAAAGACCGGGCTTCTTCTCTCCAACCAAAACAAACATGTTATCACAGGTTTAATTTTCCGTATTGCCACAGGCGATAGTTTCGGGTGAAATAAAATAACAAGGTTGTGAAATATAACGAAATCTCATGATAATATAACTATCTTAATATCTTTCTTTTGAACGTTATTTATCGGGCATTGACGTGTTTCGTGCTCGGTGCACAGTACATTAAATATTATCACAAAGATTTACATGGAATTCGGTTTCGAGATGAATTCGATCAAATAGATTATAGAAATTATGATCATGAGTTGCAGGTACAGAGTGAAACAAGTTCAAAGGTATGGATCCCCCAACCATATTTACAACCACCGCAGCATTGGGAAGGAGGAAGTTTGTGCGATATAAGCTTTAAGAAGCTGTTCAGTCTAGGCAAAAAACCTCCTTATTGTATATATCCATGATTGTACTTCAAATTATACAAAAAAATCTAACCACTAAGTATATTTCCAGTTTTATTTTATATTTTAGCTTCACATGTGTGAGCAGGAACTCTGAAGTGGTGAACAGGTACTTCCTGTTTGACTGGGGTATAAATATGAGGTGACACAGGCCTGATTCTCTCTGAGGTTCTTCACCATGATGAAGACCAGAGAACACACCAATGAGGAGCAAAGAAACGTTGTAGAGCTGCACAAATCTGACAATGGAGACAAGAACATCTCTCAGCAGTTCAAAATGTCAGTTTGAACAGTTAGATCAATAATGAAGAAGTTTAGAGAGACTGGAGATGTTAGACATCAACCTGGAAGAGGATGTGTCTGCAAACTGACCCCACACACTGTGAGGATGGTTGGACTGGATAAAGACTGTCCAAGGATCACAGCTAGAGAGGTCAGAGGTCAGTTGAATCTTGGGGTCAGAAAGTCTCCCTAACCACCATCAGATGGCGCCGACACCAACACCAGCTGTTTGGGAGGATAGCAAGAAAAAAGCCTCTGCTGTCGTCCAAACACAAGCTAACGCTGCTACAAGCTAACGCTGCTATAGTTTGACAAACAACACTGGGACTTTCCCTGGAAAAAGGTCAGAGGTCAGATGAGACCAAAGTAAAGCTTTTTGGCAACAAACCTCTAAGATGGGTGTGGCCTAGTAAGAGAGAAAGGCATAGAGAAAGGTCCTTCATACCAACTGTGAAGTCTGGTGGTGGATCTCTGATGCTGTGGGGCTATTTTCCTTCCAAAGGTTCTGGACATCTTGATAAAGACATGGTTCCATGGACTCCATCAAACACCAGCAGATACTGGATGAAGACCCAAAAGTCTCTGTCAGGAACCTTAAAGTGGGTCGTGGTTGGACCTTCCAGCAGAACAATGATCTGAAGGTCACCTCAACATCAACCCAAGAATGGTTCAGAGGTCAAAGAATAAAGGTTCTGCCATGACCATCCCAGTCACCCGAAACAAACCCCACAGAACATCTGTGGGATGTGGATATTTTCATTAGGAAAAGTTTGTAGAAAGATGTTGTGGAAAAGTCCTTCAGAAGCTAAATCCACAGACACCTTGGAAATGAAACTACAATCTATATAAATCTGCATGAGCCCAAAGTCTTCCATTTTTGCCTGAAGCATTAGTAGAAGAAAATTTAAGTGGAACCTTTTATTTAGCGGATCTAAATCTGATGCTCTTCCAAAAGCTTTGCAGTACAAAACGGTAATTTGGGAGTGACCAGTAGTAATCTTCTGGATCTGCCAACAATGGCTCTGCAGCATGAGCGGAAATCCCAGAGTGGAATCCTGGCATGCTGCACATGAGGAACCTCTTCCTCGAAGTGTTGAGGAAATAGCTTCTTATTCATTAATGACCTTCCAAGTCATGGACGGAGTGACCATTTGGGAGACTCTGGAAGGCTGACTAAAATCCCTAGCGTGGGAAGAATCGACAAACGAGCACAGAAATACCGCCCAGCATCGGACACGGACAGTCACATAAGGTCCTCCAGCCTCCCCGCCCGTAAACACGGCGTTTGTTGTGGAAACACCGGGACTGTTTGGCGGACTCTGACATTGAACGGCGACCGGAGGATTTCCTATAACCCCATTTGTATAGCATCTATAAAAACACACTATCCTACAGTGAATTCTTTTAATAGACCAACCTCCCTCCAGCTCCCTTTCCTGCTAACCAACATATTGTTCCTTGTTTCCTTTTCACATTTTCATCCTTCCCATTATTCCCACTACTGATTTATTTCCAACCACCTAGCTTCCTATTGAAGGTTTAGTCACACAACCAGCTTTTGTCTATTTACCGCAACGTCTTGGCTCGTTGCATTAAAAATAGCCATTTGTTGCTAATTTTGCCGCCTCCGTCTCCAATGTCCACCTTATCAAATATATTAACTAAATGAATCATGCTAATGAGCAATAGCTCCTTGGAATTTTGAAGCGCCATCATTTGGGACATCCGACTAGGGCTGCAGCGAATAACGGACGGAATTTGCCAAAAATAGATTATGAAATTAGTTTTTGAGAAATGTAATAGTAGATTAATCGGTGACCTCATCGGACGCCGCCTCTGACACCGCGTTAGAAGAATGAACTAAACAGTAGCGCCATGGCAACAACCTCGGGGGGGCTATAGCTCAGTGGGTAGAGCGGTCGTCTCCCTATCGCAAGATCGGAAGGCAGACAGTTCGAATCCCACCAGTGTCTACTTGGTGTAGGGTCCTTGAGCAAACCCTGAGACCCTAGCTCCCCGGTCGCTTCAAAGGCTTTGTCTTTGGGAGCGCCAAAGTCGGGATAGAAGAAGAAGAAATCCTTTATTGAAAACCCATAAAGCATTTCTTCTTCTTCTGGAGCCTGAAGACTCATCTCTGTAAGCTAGCTAGCTAGCTAGCTCAATGTTAAAAACACGTACTTTACGCTTCGGTTGGGTTTAACGTGACTTTTGAAATGCAGTGAATGCGTTAATGACGTCGAGAGTTCCAAATAACTATTATTAAAACTCGATGATACTATTCACGTTGCGAATGACCCTACGTTAAAATCATAGACGTTGAGTCGCTCATGGAGACGTTTGCCGTTACTGCTGAAAGTGTGTTACTGCCTGACGAGTGCACACGTCGCTGCGTGTGGGGGCGTGGCCTATGTGGGCCGCATTCCAACTTGTAAAGGATCTATCCTAATGTAGTTGTTGCTACAAAAAAGCACGGAGCATCGACTTTTCTTTTTTTTCTTTTTTTTATCCGGTGTTTATTTTCCTAAATTAACCTGGAAGTTTGATTTGATTCCAGAGACACTTCTGTAATGTTTTTATATTATTTATGAATGCATTTTATTTACCTTTTGTATCAGCAGCGATGGGCTAATTAGTTGCAACACGAGAAGAATACATGCCGGTTCAGCAAATATACTGTTTTTATAGTAACCTGTTTGGATTAACGGTCTGTTATAAAAGCAGCAAAGTTCATTAAAATACATATTTTGGAAAGGCGTTTATTTCTATAGTTGACATGCGCCTAAAACAAGCTAAAGCTAGCTCCAAAAAGCTGAGAGCAAGACAAGAGCCATTCATTCTTTCTTAGCCATTATTTAACAAGGAGAAAAGAAATGATCCAATTAGTCGATTAATCGTTCCAATAATCGATAGATTAATCATAATAGTCGTGGGTCGCAGTCCTACTTCAGATATACGCAGTCAGAAATCATGAGCTGGAGCAGCGAAATATAAAAGAGAGTTGAGAAAACTCTGATATTATGTGATTAACTCACCAGGATCATCTTGGGTGAGCTGGAACAACAGAAACTAAAATGCAATTCAAGGACAATGAGTTCCACCACAGTCATTATAAACTTTCTTTGTTAACCCCGGCTTTCCTCCTCAGACTTTCTGCACATTTGCCAAAATAAAGTGGCTGTTTTTGAGTGTTATGCACAAAATGGAATAACAACTCTGTCTACTTCAGTAAAGAGAAGCGGGGTGTTATCACTAATAAGGCAAGAGAGAAGCGGAAGAAAAACGGGGATTGTGTGGATCAGAATCTGTCTCAGGCTGTTGTCTATAAAGGTCGCAACAGCATATCGTCGTTTCTATCTTGCTAACCATCTGCATGTCCTCTCTCTCTCCATCCGGAAACTTCTTCATCATCCTTCTACCAGTAGATCCACTATCCCTCCTCTTCACGGGTCAGAACCATCTCAATCTGTCCTCTCTGATTTTGTCTCCAGGACGTCTCACCTGGACTGTCCCTCTGATGTCTCCTTTCTAATCCTGTCCTTCCTCCTCACTCCCAGAGAACATCTGAACATCTTCATCTCTGCCTCCTGTCTTCTGGTCAGAACCACCGTCTCTAAACCATCCAGCAGAGATGCCCTCACCTCCATCTTGGAAACCTTTCCCTTCACTCCTGCTACTGCTCTTCTGTCACAGATAACTCCCGATGCACTCTAGAAATATAACTAAGTAAACATTTTCCACCACTTATTTAAAAGCATGGTTGCGATATAAATATTGTAACGTATTGATTTATAGCTTAAATTAAAATTGTTTTTTTTGTTTCCAACAAAATGAAATTACAGCATGTTCTCCCTTAATGGTAATGTTTGTTTATTTATTGTTTTTGTTTTTTTACAGTAAATTGAAATGAATATTCCAGTAAAAAAAAAAAAAGACAGAACAATGCTTTTAAACTAATGACTTTTTCTGACAGCTTTACCAAACGTTTATGTTTTCACAGTAAAATGCTGTGTTTTCCACGTATTTTCACAATAATAGATATAGTTAATTCAAAGTTTCTTGATGATTAAGGCTAATTCTACCACTGATACTAGTACTAATCTCTTCTCGTTTATGTTTTTTCCATCTCTTACTGTTGCACTGGCAGTTTCTTTTCTTACTGACAATCTTTACAGTATTGCGTACAGGTTTAAATTTACAGTAAAAGCTAGAATTACCCTGTCACCTCCAGCTTTATCTCTGTCTTCTCTAGACAATCCAGCAGAGCTGGAAAACATTCCCATCACTCTTGCTGCTACTCTCCTGCCACAGATGACACCGAAGAGTTGGTTTCTGGATGTTGTGACAGAGGACATGCGGTTGGTTGATATGACAGAGGAAGATACAAAAGTAGGGGCTAGTCGGAGACCCCTAATGCTTCCTCAGGGATGGGTCAAATGCAGATAAATAATTCCACTAGGTTGTTTCTGTGTTTGATCAATAAAGGATTTCTTAATGAAGGGAACACCCAGAAGCAGTGGAACGTTGCCATGGTGATCCAGCTAGGATACAAGAGAGCAACTTCCTTGTTTTTAACAACCCTGACGTCAATAACACCACTGGGTGACATCACACGAATGATAGTTTGATGATTATTGGTGAAACAGAGATGGATTAAGTTAGCAGTCATCATCTCAACCACACGACCTCTCGCACAGTGACCTCTCACCTACTTCTATAATGCTGCTCTCCTGGTCTGATAAAAGCATCATTCACTTGGGCAACATGCCTAGCCCTTAATATATATCAAGCCACGCAGGTATTAGATTGTCCAGCTGTCAGTATCTTAATAAATTCCACTCGGATCTTATGCTAATCTCGGAGCTAGCTACGTTGCTAGCGACAGGTTTACCTTTCTGAGGGACTCCTTTAGCGAAAAGTGCTCCTGTGTGTAGATTAAACTGTCCCCCGTACTCTCTGGGCCACTGGGTGGTACGGGTTTAGTTGACACCTTTTCAGAGAACGACCGAACAGCGACATACGAGACAAGCTTGTGGTAATTAGAACTATTTAATAACAAGTTTACGCGTAGCGCCATCTTTGTTGACTTTCCGTTGTGCTTATGCGCATGCGCAAACGCAGTCGATGGGAGACACACCAGGACAGATTTATATATATTTATATATCTATATATATACATTTATATATACGTGTGAAATTATATATGTGAACGTATTTATACAAATTTAATTTATTTGATAATATATGCGTTTTTTTTCCTAACATATAATAATTGTGGTTATACCACTTTCCAATCAGATGTTCTATCTGCTGTCATGTTTGTATTTGTTTTATGAATATATATATATATATATATATATATATATATATATATATATATATATATATACCATCATTTGGGATTTTTGCTTGCTTATGTACATTTCTTATCTACACCAGGCATCTCTTCATTTCCACATGAAGAATTCCTACTCCTTCGACTGCTCTTGATCTTCATGACGGAATTAAAATACGAAAAGATATTCAAACACGTTTAGATCTTCCCCTTTTGATGTCCTGCTCTGCTGTTTGGTTGAGCTCATTCTGAGTCACTATTTCTTCAGAGAGAATGTGATTGACCGTGTTTATAATACGACCCAATGGCAGAGCGTATATGCTAAAGAGTAAGGGGCCAAGGACGGAGCCCTGGGGGTCACCACCGGTCGAAAAAGGAGGACGCATTAATATTAAAGCATGTGAGGACTTAGTTAACAGTATTATGTAACTTGATACGACCAGAAAAAGTCTTTCATGTTCCCGAAAACAGGCTTTACCAAAACGTCAAAATTGAAAAAAATTCAATCGTGAAAAAATTTCATCAGTCACATTTTTTTCTTACCGTTTAAAAACATTCTTGACCGAGCGGTTGGTCATTTTATGCCCCCAGACAAATAAAATATGCAAATAAATCCTTTTCGGCCTGTGGTGTTTTCTTTTCTTGGTTAGGACATTAAACACAAAGTTCGATGCTGCTGGAAACAATAAAAGCCTGAAAACTGAGCGATTCCATTTTTTTTTACCTGCTTCTATAAGGTGTGATGAAACTTTCCCACAGTGATAAAAGATGGAGACAGGCTGAGGTATCAACAAGCAAATTTAATAACGGTTGCTTCCGCGTGTGAAACAGCACAGGGGTCCGTTTAATCCCACTGCATTTACCGTACGAGACAGAAGAATTTTTATAGCCTTTTCAAACACAACCCATTCATTTGATGTTTCCTGCAGACAGTGAGACCATGAGGCCACGACCTCCGGTCCAAAAGGGGAATCATTTACAGCGTCTTTCTTTATTCCCTCCCTCTAGTCTCCTCCGTCTGTTATCGGTGTCATCAGGCTGGAGAAGAACCGACCTCGGTTGCTAATCTGAGATACATGAGAAGCTCCTCAGGTCCGGTCTAGGTGATGACACAGCCACCTTTCTCCTTGAAGGGGTTCTTCTCCTCTGCGATGCCCTTGACCAGAATGTCCTCTTCCTCGCCGGCCTGAATGAACTCCTTGATTTCCTCGCAGCATTTAGACGTCTGAAGTGATCGAGCAGAAGCTGTTGAGGCATCGCTATCTCGCATTTCCCATGTCATAAAAGTCTAGAAAACTTTATTTATTCATGTGTATGTTAAAAACAACAACAACCCCAAAGGTTCTGAACAACTTACCAACCATCTCTCAAGTTTGATCTCATTTTTCAGCTGGGTGACTTCCATTAAAGCCTTGTCCTTGTCCGTCAGGTCGTCAACGTTGATGACAGGCATCCTCTGTGGTAGGAAGAACTCAATCAACCCGCAATCTGTAAAACGTAAATGACACGCTGAAGAAATGTACTTACCAGCGATTACAGGGAAGGAGCGCTCCTTCACCCCGACTCTCCTGCCGAAGAATCCTTCTCCTCCGGCTCAATCTGGGTTTTAAGTCATCTGCACCATCGATCCTAATCTGCTAATCTTATTAAAACCAGGTCCCAGAGTATCACAATCTGAAATATGCTGTCAATCACACACAGGCGTCCGACGGCTTCGTTTGAATCCTGTGTTAAAAGAGGAACTTTCTGTTACTGAATATTCCAGATTAAAGTTGAATCCATGTGATGGGATGGATTCTTTCATTCTGAGGAACCGGTTCTGGGTTGGTTCCTCCAGTATCAGCTCACTTTGATAAGAAGGCTAATCTGGATTTAGCCTCCGACTGTCAAGATGGAGGAACATCATAGGTTTAAACATGATTACGCGGCAGTTTTTCTACGGAAGCGCCTCGCTGTCATGCCAGAAAAAAAAAAAAAATCTGTATCAAGTTATAAAATGTTAATTATCATGTTATTACACGTAAAATTAGCACTTTTATAACGTGAGAATCACCTATCACGTTTTAACGTGAGAATTATCTGACAATTTGTGTCGTATAAATTATCACGTAAAAACGTGAAAATTAGCACTTTTATAACGTGAGAATTGCCTATCACGTTTTAACGTGGAAATGATCTAACCAATTATGACGTAAAAATTATCACATAAAAACGTGAAAATTAACACGTTATAACGTGAGAATTATCTATCACGTTTTAACGTGGAATTTATCTAACCAGTTACAAAGTAAAAATTTTCACATAAAAAACGTGAAAATTGGCACAGTATAGCGTGGAAATTATTACGTAAAAACAGGAAAAATATCACGTACAAACGGGAGAATTCTCACGTTATCCGCTGACAATTAATCCATCACATTATACTGTGGAAATGATCACGTTAAAAAGGGGAAATTATCACGTGAAAACGGGAAAATGATCACGTAAAAACGGGAAAATCATCTATTACATAAACATCAAAATGTGAAAAACATGTTATTTTCTTTCTGTTTAAATTTTCAGACAATGCTGTTGTCAATTCTAAAGAACGGACATTTAGAGCGTTTCCTCGAAACATGTCGGATGTGGTATGAGCACTGTAAAACAATCCTATATAATCTACGGTAAAATACCGACAGCTGTGGTTTGCAAGACATTACGGTAAAATACCATGAAAAAAAACATCTACTGTAACTTCATTTATGTTTCAAGGACATTTCATAAAATAACAATAAATAATAATAAATCCAGACTTGTTTTTAAAACATTGACGTTGACAGTTTTTCCAGAATAATTATTTTATATATAATTTGAGAGAGTGTGTGTGTGGGTGTGTGTGTGTGTGTGTGGGTGTGTGTGGGTGTGATCCAAAACCGGTCTATTGGGTTTGTATTGGGAGATATTCAGTGAAAAAGTCACAAGGCGGGCCGAATATCCACGAGGGCTCTTAAGAATGCATCTTCAACACATGGACGTCAGGTCCTCGATCACATCATCAATTTCATCATCATCATCATCATCATCATCATCATCATCATCATCATCATCATTGTTCTCTGCGTCCACCAATGGCATGAGAGGTCCGTCCCCTCACCACTTCCTCTATCGTTAGTTCATCCGGGCGGACTATCCTTTACTCACTCGCCATTACCGGCCGTTTACGCAAGAAATTTGCAGCGCAGACGATGACGTCATAGGTGAAACGCGAAATCAAAGCGCGCTGCAGCTAGTATCCAACTGAGTCATCGCATCCCCGCCCCCCTCCGTGTTTCCCGTGGGAAACGCGTCACGCAGCTATAAAAGTGGACCTGACTCGGATGGTGGTCAAAACGGGAAAGAGAGAGAGAGAAGAGCCAAAGTTCCAGAATGGAGATCTTCATCTTAGCCCTCTTCAGCCTCTCCTCCGCGCTTTGCAGCGTTTTGGCGTTGCCTCCCCAAGGTAAGAATAAGTTTGGTGTCTGGAAGCAAAAGCGCAGGAATGTCGTTGTTTTGTTTGCTTCCACCGACCGTCGGTTCTGTGCAACTTTTAGGCGCGTGCCTCCTTCAAGCAGAGGAGGGACCGTGCAGGTCCTACAAGGAGCGCTTCTACTACAACACCATCACCCAGAAGTGTGAGACCTTCTTCTACGGAGGCTGCCAGGGCAACGCCAACAACTTCAGGAGCTACCCAGAGTGCCAGAAAACGTGTTTCAGGATACCGAGTAAGTTCTCCTCGAGTGATGACCTCACTCTTATTCACACCTAGGAGTGATGACGTTACCCATCAGATGGAGTCCTTGGAATAATCTTCCGCTTGGATTTACTGTGAATTCAGATAGAAACCATCATTTCGTGGAGTTAGGCAGCTGAAACATTCTGACATTTGTGTTTTTAGCTCTATAGAAAGAGAGTTTATTGGAAACATGATGATTCCCGGTAATTTACGGTAAAATACTGGCAGGTGTTGCTAGTATTTTACTGTAAAAATACTGTGACAATTTGATAGGAATTGTGGTAAAATTGAAAAAACTACTGTAATCTTGTTTACGGTAAAAGGGCATTACATAATGACCGTATATTATAAGGAATTCCGAATATTCAAACCTCCAGATCAGTACTGTAAAACTTTGCTTTGTTTAAATAACAGTATCGCACAATTATACACATTTGACATTTTGTTTCTGTGGAAATTACGGTTAAAAAAAAAGTGTTTGGAATAGAAGGGAACAAACTTAATCTATCCCCACTGGAAAATTCAAAAAAAATTTTTACCGTGGATTTAAATTTTTAGAGCATACTGTAAAATTTTTTTTAAAAATACAGTAAAAATAAATTGTCAGTGCAACATTAAGAGATAATAAAAAAACGGTAGAAAACAGTAGTAGGTTTGGTGAATTAGCCTTCATCAAGAAACTTTCAATAACTATATGTTTAAAGGTCAAAATATGTGGAAAACACAGAATTTTACTGTAAAAACAAACTTTTGGTAAAATTGACAGAAAAAAATTACGGAACAAGCAAGTCATTACTGTAAAACTATTGTTCTGTCTTCATTACAGATTTTATTATGTTCATTTGAATTTACTGCTACAAAAACAAACTTTAACATTAAGCGATAGCATACCGTAATTTATAGGGAAACAAAATGTCAAAAGTGTAAATCTGTGAAATACAGTGGATTTCAAGGTTTAAAAAGAAAATAATCTGAATCAATTTACTGGGATTTTACGTAATGACCTCGTACCTTAAACACGATTACAGCAGATCTACTATTTCACGGTATTTTACTGTAATGTCTTAAAGTGTCTTTGTAGCACTTTGAGATTTGATCCAAATGTAAAGTGCATTATAAATTAAATGTATTAATATTAACTGCATTTTCAATAGATAACTCAAAAGACATTAAATGCGACTAGATACCTATAATATAATATATAATATAATTAATTTATATTATATGACTTTTAACACAAGTCAATAATATTTTTAAAAATTTTAATCATTTAAATCAATACATTACAATTTTTTTATCTTGCAACCGTGCTTTTATGTAAGTGGTGAAAAATGTTTACTTAGTTATATTTTAGCGTGTGAGGAGTTATCTGTGACAGAAGAGCAGCAGCAGGAGTGAAGGGAAAGGTTTCCAAGATGGAGGTGAGAGCAGTTCTGCTGGATGGTTTAGAGACGGTGGTTCTGACCAGAAGACAGGAGGCAGAGATGAAGATGAAGATGTTCTCTTGGAGTGAGGAGGAAGGACAGGATCAGAAAGGAGGACATCAGAGGGACAGTCCAGGTTAGACGTCCTGGAGACAAAGTCAGAGAGGAAAGATTGAGATGGTTCTGACCCGTGAAGAAGAGGAGGGATAGTGGATCTACTGGTAGAAGGATGCTGGAGAAGGAGCTGCAGGCAGGAGAAGACCAAGCAGAGGGTTTCTGGATGTGGCTAGAGAGGACATGCGGTTGGTTGCTGCGGACCGAAGAGTCATGTGACACGGCAAAGACCTTTTTTTTTTTTTTGTTGAAGTTAAAACTAAAAGAGTTAAAAACTCTGAATCTCACATTCACATACAGCATAAAACTATTTAACTCAACTATTACACACCGATCAGCCGCGACCTTAAAATCAGCCGATCTAACGTTTGTCAGGTTTCTCTTCTCTTCAGTTTTTTCCTCTTCTATGTCCAACAGTAGTTCTATTGTGTAAACGATCCTGACCGCTGAGCCTCGGCCGCCTGCTCTGACCCCGTAGCTTTGCAAACACAATAGTTGCCCTTGTCAAAGTCTCTCGGGTTTTAACTCATGCTAATAGTCTCTGCTCCAAACACCTACATTCTCAGAAAAAACATAATTTTGCCGCCTGATATATGTCCCGCCCCCTGCCAGGTGCCGTGCAGCAGCACCTGGCCGTGGTTATAATGTTATGGCTGCTGGGTGTACGATCTCCGTATTTCACAGCCTGGGTTTTTATTTTTCTTGAGCTCCACCCTGCCCTTTGATCCGGCGCTCACCACCTCGCCACTTCCTGTCATCCCTCCTCCCTTTCCTCTGCAGAGGTTCCCCAGATATGCAGGTTCCCCAAAGAGGAAGGACCCTGCCGCGGCAACTTCCGCTCTTACTACTTCAACATGACCACCATGAAGTGCGAGCTGTTTTATTACGGAGGCTGCCAAGGAAACTCCAATCGCTTCCAGGACAAGGCGAGTTGCACGGAGTACTGCAGTCCGCGGAAAAGTAAGAACGAACCCGAGCGAAGTGTGACGCGCCGCTGCTGCTGAGGCGTAACATCGCCGCGAGGGTGAAACATCAGACGTGACCGCGTTTCCCTGAATTATCCCGACGCCGGCGTCCCTTTTGACAGAAACGGGTCATATCCCCGAAAAGTCCCCAAATCCTCCCGATTGAACTCCTCGGATTAAATCTGAAGTTATACTCACAGTATTTAAAAAAAAATAAATAAAAAGAAGCTCCCCCTAGTGAGTAAAATATGAACTTTTGGAGTAAAATATGATTTAAGATATGAAGAAAGAATAAATCCTCCCAAAGTTGATTCGTACGCACCAAAATTTGAACTACATCGGACCAATGTTTTAGGAAGTTATGGCCGGAAAAGAGTTTTTTCTGTAAAAGACGGCACTGATGGAGTTAAATATTATCTGCTGCGGTGGACAGACGAGACAGAACTCCTCGGGTCGATCCATCCGGAACAAATTTGGACTAAATCGGACCAACCGTTGAGAAATCACGGCCTGAAAACGTTAAGAGATAAAGCTCCTCCTAGTGTCGGAAATCTAATACTGATCTATCCCAAAATCACCCCAGTTCTTCCTCGCGCTGAGCTCTATGTAGTTATAAAATTTGAAAATGATCCGTGACATAGTTTTTCAGCTACGTCCGGAAAACAGTGTATTTCATTAAAAAAAAATCAATTAAAAAAAAAGATTCCCCCTAGTGACTAAAATACGACACGAAAGATCTGCTGGAACTTTTGGGGATAAAACTCCCCTACTGGTGGGATAATATATCCAACTTTTACAAAAATCACTCCAGTTCTTCCTTGCTCTAAGATCTACGTGGTTATAACATTTGAAAATGATCCATGTTGTAGTTTTTGAGTTACGTCCGCAAAAATGATTATTCAAAAAAAAAAAGAATCTCCCTCTAGTTTAGAAATATATAACCGACCTTACCAAAAAAAATCAATCCAGTTCTTCCACGCTCTATTTGAAAATAATCCATGCTGTAGTTTTTGAGTTATGCGTTGGCCAGTCCATAATATACCCCTGACTTCTTGGGGGATATAATGAGATTCTGAAAACAGGAAGTGACAGGAAGTGACATCTGTGTCTTTTTTTCTTCCTGAAGCTGTTCCCGTGATCTGTCTGGATCCTCTGGACGCCGGGAAGTGTTCCGCCTCCATTTCACGCTTTTACTACAACGCCGCCACCAAGATGTGCGAGGAGTTCAAGTACTCCGGCTGCGGAGGAAGCAGCAACAACTTCGTCTCCAAGGAGAGCTGCTGGGACGTTTGCGTTGAAGGTGAGGGTTTGTCGGCAATCCCAAAAGGGGAAACTTTCAAAATAAAGCTCCGCAAACTTTATTGGCATGCAGGGAATCCACTGTGTTGTACTTTTGGGGGTTTGATGTCATATATATATATATATATAATGAGGCCAAGTATGTTTTTATACAGTAAAAATAAATCTGCCATTTAAAATAAGTAAATTGGTTGAGTAAGTCCTCATGAAAACGTTCCTTCATGGCCCGTTTGACCTGCGGTGTCCCTCAGGGCTCTGTCCTTGGCCCCTTACTCTCTAGTATATACATGCTGCAAATCTGACAACCTGAGTTCAAATTTAAAAAGACAAAACAAGCCGATTATCTTCAAAATATTAACAGAAATGTTAAAGGACCTCCTGAAAAGTGCGCCTTATCAGAAATCATTTTTCACAAAAGTGCTCCAAACGTTTATTTAAGGACAAATGAACGTTTGGGTCGATCCGTTTCAGACCGACCCGGACCAAAATAACCCAAACTTGGTTATTTATATCCCCCCTAAAAGTCTGGGATATTATGGAATCGGCATCATCGATAGATTGAGAACAGTTTCATGGATCATCTTCATCTTCAATACCCACAAAGACCTTAGGGTGAGGAAGAACTGGATCGATTTCCGGAAAGATCAGTTGTATATTTCCAACACTAGGGGGAGATTCATCTCCAAAATCTCAGTTTTCCTCAAGCATTGATCAAATCTCTTAGAGTAAAGTACAAGAACCTGATTCTAGAAAAGATCATTTGCGTCCCAGTATCACGCGGAAAAGCGCCGGAACGATTCGTCTGTCCCGCTAATCCGTTTTTTTTGTTTCCCTCCAGCGGGCAGAAAAAACTCGACTCTCAGAAGACGACGCCGCCTGACACGGAAACGGAATCCCATCACTTTCCTGCAGGGTTAGCCGACCCACGCTTCTTCTAGAAAAGGACTCTGGTGTGGAAACTCCTACCTACGACCGACGGTTTGGACTTTGACTTTGACGTGTCGTCTGGACATGTAAGACTGAGGAGGAAAAATCCAAATGTGATTTAAAATGTTATTTTCATTGTTGTCGCTGCTGCACTGAACTTCTCCACGAGGTTTTTGTTCTTTTTGTGTGAAACCATGTTTATGTTTTTATATACATATTAAGTACTACATTATTATTATTATTATTATTGACTTGCTTATCTGTTTCGTAAGCATTTTCTTTTTTTTTAATACAAAATAAAAAGACTTTTGTGAAAACGTGTTTCATTTGGTGCCCAGATATTTATTTTGTTTACGGCGGTTTTCACCTGATGCATGAACTCGTTTACATGTGACCTACTTTCACTGAAGCCCACCCCTCCTCCCTCCACCCCTCCTCCCTCCACCCTCCACCCTCCTCCCTCCACCCTCCACCCTCCACCCCTCCAGAAACAACAGACTCGTCTGGGGTCTGCAGTGTTTTTTTTTATTTTATCTATGCTACTTGTCCTTCCTTCCTTATCGGGGGAAATTCCTTCAGCGTATCAGGGTTGGGTCAGAACAGCCTTGGATCAGCAATCACATTTAAAAAAACAAACAAAAACACGACTGCTGCAGAATAAATCGGACGGGAAGCTGCAGGTTTACAAAATGTAGATAATTTAACTGTTTTATAAATTATGAATGAACTCCGTCCAGGAATAGGAGGTTCTGCAGGAGACGATGGGCTACGGCGTGTCTGAGAGATCCTCCAAGAGTTGGTTGGAGTTGTCGGTCGATTTAGAGGCTGGTGATAACTCAGACATCAATGGAGGAATGTGGTTGAATTTGTCCAGAACCAAAGGTTCTGTTGTGCCTTGATGGAGGTTTGGGCCCTCTGATCTGGATTACAGTAAAAAACACAAATTGACAAATGCAAACTTGATTAGCGATGTTACAATGCGACTATTGCTACCTTTGATCTTTGGATGTTCCTTTTGGGGGGTGGAGCTAGGCAGCTCAGGGGGCTGAACAGAGATGCTGAAGTGGAATGTGCAAGAGACGATCGGCTACGGCGTATTGGAGAGATGCTCAGGGAAATTTGTAGATGCTGGTGATAACTCAAGACATCAACGGAGGAATCTGGAGGAATTTTTCTCCAGAACCAAAGGTTCTGTTGGGCCTTGGTGGAGGTTTCTCAGAGATAAGTTCATGTTTGCACACATTCCTTCTCCTCAGCTCAGGCATTGATTACAGTTTTGTTTCAGTCAATATCTAGTAGTTCTCTCAGGTGGACTTGGTTCTCCACAGGAGGAATCAACCGGCGCTGTGAGTTGATTAATTGGGTTTCCAGAATATTCCGACTGCCTGTGCACCGGCTCTTAAAATAGAAGAGTGGAAGTGCGGTGTGATTCTCCAGACGGTAAATATTTATGGAATCAAAAGGGAACTGTCGCCAGAACCGGCCGGGCTATTAATAGGACTAGAAGAGGATCCATGTGGCTGTTAAGAACCAAAGACGAATCATCCGCCTGATGTGGAATAATATCTGTAACGGTCTTTACTCCGCTTCTCCGGCGCCATAATCTCCATCTCATTTCTGAAATAAGGTTACCCTCATTCCTCATCCTCTCTCTTCAGCATCTAAAAATACGCTTATTTAAAGTGTGCCAAACTAGTCCTACGCCGTCTATGGGTATGACCCCCACCCCCCTGCGTTGTACAAGCAATCCCCCTTGACTAGACTCATGAAATTAAATGTGATGCTTGTAAAATTTCTCCACCTATCAAACGAAAATTGACTTTCAGAGTGAAGTATGACATAAATCTACTTTTGTTGATTCTCATGAACCAAATTTGGCCTAAATTGGACCAAAGGTTGAAGAATTTAAGGCCCAAAAACATTTGGAGATGAAGTTCTCCCCTAGTGTCAGAAATATACAACTAATCTTTCACAAAATCAATCCAATTCTTCCTCGCACTAAAGTCTATGTGGGAACAAACTTTGAAAGTAATAATGAAATTGTTTTTATGTGTTATTGCATTAGTCAATATCGGACCAGTCCGGGACTTTTTCAGGGAGCCTCGACGCCATCATGGTTTAGAGATAAGCTAAAGAAAAAAAAGTGCTAGAATTCACATGACCATCCATTTTATTTACTTTTATTTAAAAAAAATACCCCTGAAGAGTGGAATATTAAGTACTAGAGTAAAATATGATGATTAAAAAGAAGGTGGATCTCCTCGTGTCGATTCATTTGCACCAAACTTGGACTGTTTTTGACCAACGGTTTAAAAATAAAGGTCCGAAAACTGTGATTTAGAGGATAAAGCTCCCCCTAGTGTTGGAGATATCCAACCAACCTTTCCCAAAAAACAATTCAGTCCTTCCTCACGTGAAGGTCTATGTGGGCATACATTTTGAAAATGATCCACGCAACAGTTTTTGAGTTATGTTGTCAACACTTTCAACACTATCCCCATTTCGCTTCAAAAATAATAATTAAAATAATAAATAATAATTACATTCCCGACAGGCTCGGCGCTACTCTACATGCAAATGCTGGTTTGAGTGTCACATTTTTACATTGTAAACTAGATGGCGACCATCACACCTGTGAAACCAGACTTGATAGCATTATCCATCGTTAGCATGTTAGCACGAAAGGGTTCCATGACAGAGTTTTTGAGTTTTGTCCGAAAAAACAACGTTTTTTGGTAAATGAAAATCAATAAAATAAAAATAAATCATATTAGTGATTTAACTATGAAATATACATGATGGATCTCCTGAGGTCGATTCATTTGCGCCAATTTGTTTTTGACTAAGTCAGACCAAGAGTTGAGAAATGATGGTCTGAAAGCTTTTTTTTCGTTTTTCGCGGTTGAAATATTCAACTGACATTTCCCAAAATCACTCCAGTTCTTCCTCTCACCAAAGTCTATGCGGGTATAAATCATCATCATTGAAGATGATCCATGAAACCGTTTTTTCGAGTTATTGCGTTAAAATGAAGGATCGAAGAAGGATGAATAATTATCTTTTTTTAATTTTTTTTATTTATATGAGGTATAAATTATTTTCTCTCTGGTTTTATTTTGCCGACGACACCGAACCTTTTGGGTTCTCAGCTCCAGAACGCATTCGTACGGCCACAGACGTGATAAATGTCTGAGACGGTGCAGAAAGACTCGCTGGTCAGCTTTTAATTGGAACTAAGCGACGTACGGGAGCATTAACGCGCCGAAATATAACAATCTCTGAGCGAGAAACGAGAAAAGAATCAGAACGCGGTTTAGATGGTAGGGCCCGAGATAAATCGATGCCGCTCTGGTTATTTCATTAGCTGCAGTACATTAGGCCGGGTAATTCTGTCCCTGGTCCTCAACGGTGATTAATGGACTTTCAGACTGAAAAAAAACGCTCTGGTTAGAAAAAGGGGGATTAATGAATCAGAGCGTGACGCTGGAATATTTACCTCTTCAGGAGCCTCTTGTCAAGATTCTAGGTATTAAAATTGTAACACTGATCAAATGTACTTCTGTAAATATGATTTATTTAACCTGGTAATAATGTGAAAATGTAATAAGAGATGATTTACGTCGAGGTTTAATTGGACTTTTTTCATAATTGAATTTACGTGAAAAGTATTCCTATAAATATAACGGAACGCTATATTGAATTAAAAATGAATGAGACATACATAAGTACTTGATTTATGTTCATAATGATCACCTCTATTTTTGTTAATTGTAATAAAGTACGACGGGTTTAAACTTCACTCTGGATTTATTTTTTTTAATGTAAATGAAAATGTAAATATATTTAGTTATTATATTATATTGTATAAAAATAAGTAAAAATCACTATTATTAATTATTCATTTGACATATCATTATATTATATTATGTTATTATTATATGACATATCATTATACATTTTAATATACGGATAAATACTGGATATTATTTTACATACATGTAAAATATCATCTTTTTTATGATATTCATAAATATCATAAAAAAGATATATATTTTTTGGGAACATTTCTGTAAAATTATATGCATTTAAAGTATTTCAAAACGTTTCCTGTGTTTATTTATTATCACAGTATTTATTTAAAGAATTAATGCAACACAATTTTTTTTTTCACACTTCACCCATTTATGAAGAAAAAATATTAGATATTAGATATATTAGATATTAGATATATTAGATATTTCATATATTAGATATTTGATATATTAGATAAGAAGAAATTGTTCTTCTGGAAAAAGGAGTGTTGAAATGTTTTTTCAGATTAAAATTCTCCTTTAGAGATTCTGCGCTGAGGGAGAAGAGGGGGGGAGAATCTCAGACGCCCCCTGGTGGCAGATTTACAAACAACTAGAAGGGTAAACCCAGCAATAAAGAATCTACACAAAAACCTCAACATTCTATAGTTTGAGGTTAAATGGAAAAAGAAATGCGTTTTATTTTGAAAAAGAAAACACAATCTTTTTATGTTTTTGTGAACGTGAAACCCAGAAGCTGCAGAAACGGAAGATTCCACTGATTTTACCGCCATAAATTAGATGCAGTGTTTCAGAAACGCAGAGTATTTGTTCTTCTGTGATATTTCCTGTAGGTTGCCTGAAAAAAAGAGCGTTGCCTTGGATGTTGCCTCTCTGTGGCAGGAAGAGCCAGTGGGTGGAGATCAGATCTTTTTAATTCTCTCTTTAACGGCACAGAATCCATTCATCTCCTGACTGTCGTCTAAAACAAACCAAACTGGTCCGTGTTCAATATTTCATTGAATATTTAAGGCCCAATTCCTTTGAAGATAAAATATATCCAATTAGAAGATGATGTCGTGATGCTGATCTCAAAGGTTTATAAATAGAAACACTTTTTTCTGTCTGTCTCGTCTATTCAGTCCAAAATCATGTTTGTGACATTTATGCTGGACTTCTACCTACTTTAAAAGACATTTTTGAATTATTAGCATCATTTAGTACAGAAGATGATTTGTGCCACATGTGATGTCGTGAATTTTTTTCCCGGTAATTCTGATTTTATTTTCAATTTTCTGACTTCATTCTCAGAATTCTGAATTTATTCCAAGTTTTCTGACTTTATTCTCAGGATTCTGACTTCGTTCTAAGAATCCTGACTTTATTCTCAGAATTCTGACTTCTTTCTCAGATTTCTGACCTTATTCTCAGAATTCTGACTTTATTCCAAGTTTTCTGACTTTATTCTCAGAATTCTGACTTCATTCTCAGATCTCTGACTTTATTCTCAGAATTCTGACTTTATTCCAAGTTTTCTGACTTTATTCTCAGAATTCTGACTTCATTCTCAGATCTCTGACTTTATTCTCAGAATTCTGACTTTATTCCAAGGTTTCTGACATTATTCTCAGTTTAGGGTAACGTGATTAACCTTTTGGAATTCTGACTTTATGCTCAGAATTCTGACGTTTTTCTAAGAATCCTGACTTTTTTTTAAAAGAATCCTGACTTTATTCTAAGAATTCTGACTTCGTTTTAAGAATCCTGACTTTATTCTCAGAATTCTGACTTTATTCCAAGGTTTCGGACTTTATTCTCAGTTTAGGGTAACGTGATTAAGCTTTTGGAATTCTGACTTTATTCTCAGAATTCTGACTTTATTCTTAGAATCCGGACTTTTTCTCAGAATTTTGACTTCATTCTCAGATTTCTGACTTTATTCTCAGAATTCTGACTTCATTCTAAGAAACCTGACTTTATTCTCAGAATTCTGACTTCATTCTCAGTTTTCTGACTTTATTCTCAGAATTCTGTCTTTATTCCAAGGTTTCGGACTTTATTCTCAGTTTAGGGTAACGTGATTAACCTCTTTGAATTCTGACTTCGTTCTAAGAATCCTGACTTTATTCTCAGGATTCTGACTTTATTCTCAGAATTCTGACTTCATTCTTGGAATCCTGACGTTATTCTCAGATTTCTGACTTTATTCTCAGGATGTAGTAACGTGATTAACCTTTTGGAAGTCTGACTTTATATGAGTTGGTTTACTTCAGTTATCAGAACGGAACAGGAAATAACTACGTGTAAAATGAGTCTCAGACTTTGGCAGGTTTACACTTTAGTTTTATGGCTAACATGCACAAACTGTGACTCCAAACTGGAGTCACATCATCAAAAGTCTTCACACAGTCAGAAAAAACAGAATATAACTAAGCTGTCAATCATTTTTCGTCTAACATAATTTAATACATTTTCCAAAATCCATGACCTCTTTTCTCCTAGATCCTCCGCCGCCTGAGGAACGCTACGCTGTCAAATCACAACGTTCCGATGGCATTTTCAACCTGAAGATGATTCTGGGTGGAAACAAGACGAAGAAGAGTAGCAGGAGGGGCGGGGCTAGAACCCTGACCGTGCTGGAGAGGATGAAGAACATGTTTCAACTTTTATGCAAAGAAAAATTATTTTTTTTAAATGAAATAAAGAAAGGTGAAAAAAATCTGCTTCATTTGTGATTCATTCTTGTTACATGAACTTTAAAGAGTTAAAAAGTGGAACAAGTGTTTTGTTCCTTAAAAGGTCATTTTTTTAACTTCCCTCTGGTGAATAACACCGTTTACGCTTTAAACCCGTTTCTTGTTCCCATGAGCGAAAACATTCTCCTCAACACTAAAACACACCTAAGATTTCACGTCACATGACCACAGGATACCTGAGTTTGACGTCCCACTTGTTCATTTAAGATGAAAATACTTATACAATAATATAAATTATATATATTTATATTATTTATTGATAACATTAATTCTCATAAATATTATAAAAATACTATTTAATTGTGTTTTGCCAGTTGGAGTCGTTCTTTGAAATGGTTCAGAAATTCTCTCTTTACAGTGTGTGTGTTTTACAGTATGTCTGTTTTACTGTGTGTGTTTTACAGTAAGTCAGTTTTACAGTGTGTGTGTTTTACAGTATGTCAGTTTTACTGTGTGTTTTTTACAGTAAGTCAGTTTTACAGTGTGCGTGTTTTACAGTATGTCCGTTCTACTGTGTGTTTTTTACAGTAAGTCAGTTTTACAGTGTGCGTGTTTTACAGTATGTCCGTTCTACTGTGTGTTTTTTACAGTAAGTCAGTTTTACAGTGTGCGTGTTTTACAGTATGTCCGTTCTACTGTGTGTTTTTTACAGTAAGTCAGTTTTACAGTGTGCGTGTTTTACAGTATGTCCGTTCTACTGTGTGTTTTTTTTACAGTAAGTCAGTTTTACAGTGTGTGTGTTTTACAGTGTGTGTGTGTTTTACAGTATGTCAGTTTTACAGTGTCCGTATTTCAAACTGTGTCTGTTTTACAATGTGTGTTTTTTTACAGTATGTCAGTTTTTACAATGTGTTTTTTACAGTATGTCAGTTTTACATTCTTTAATAGAACGTTTGTTTTCAAGTATGTGTGTTTTACAGTATTTCTGTTTTGCAGTGTCCATATTTCAAAGTGTGTCTGTTTTACAGTGTGTGTTTGACAGTATCTCAGGTTTGGGTGTGTGTTCTACAGTTTGTGTGTTTTACAGTGTGTGTATTATATAATATATATATAAAGTATATATAGTTATATTACCCTGATATAAATTCTGCTTCATATCAGGGTAAATAGCATTTTTAGCTTTACGGTAAAAATGAATTTGTAAAAAAGCAAATGAACACAGCGCCGTAGTCTGGAGCCCAGTTACATCACAGCAAGAAGGTTCTGGGTTCAAATCCACCTCCAGACTGGTGACTGGTCCAGGAGCAGCTGCACCTCTAACCCGACATCTGGGATAGGATCCAGCCCCCCCACATCAGATTTATAAAATTGTATCATATAAATCCGATTTTTCTTCTTTTCTTTTTTTTTTTACTGTTTAAAAACATGCCTGACCAAATCTTTTCATTTTTTTTAGTATCTAAGATGTTAAATGAACACATTTAAGAAATAAAGTAATACAATTCTTCCATAGTATTTTGTATTTACAGTTTAAAATGACTCTTAATTAAAGGTTAAAGGTCACCTTATGGTAAAAACTTAATATCCAAAAGAAATCTGTTTTTTTTTGTTGTTCTTGACAAAAAGGATGTTTAAGGGTTAAAAGAAGAAAAACTGCTGAGTCAGCAGGAACTCCTCACCTCAGCATTCCTCGTTTGTCCAATTCTTCATCGTCCATCTGGCTGCCGAACACATGTGGCGAAGAAAGAAAAAAAAAACTCCATACCTCCTATTTTTCACATATTCCGGAGGTCGTTGCAGATTTTCACAACAAATTCCGATTGCAGGAGATTAATTTTTGTCTTTTTGAGCGTTTTTGTGTTTTTTTTCATGTGTTTTAAAGTAGATTTGTTTTTGCATGTTTGCATTTTTGCCGCCGAATACTAATTATCTGCAAGTTACGACAAAATCTAGGAGGACAGGAGATTTGAATATTGACTAAAAGAACTAAGAAAGTATATTATTGTCATTCTAATTTATGCGAGAGATTTCCCCACGCAGGGATCCACCGGGGAAAAGTTTTTCCCACTCGTCCTGCGAGAAAACTCTCTCCTCGGCCGCCGATGAATCACGCCGCGAATGAAGCCGCTGCGAAATGTGTCAGAATCTATTTCTATCAAGGCTGTGCAAAGATTAAAAATGATTGGAGCGGAACAAGCGAATGCAGATGTCTGTTTTTCTCTGGAGCGGCTGGAGTTTTATTTTCTTGTTTTTCACGCTGCAGGCTTGAAATGTAGAAAAAAGTTTTAGAAAAAAAAAAAAAAAGAGGAGAAAGATTATTATGAGGTTTTCTATGAAATGAAATTGCAAAAATGGTCGTTGACTGACGGAGAGATGAAGTTTAAAGGTTTTTAAGAATGAATTAAGTTGTTTTCTTTAACGTAATTCAGGAAAAGACAAGATTTATCACATAAACAACTTTTTGTGGATTTAGAGGATTCACCCTATATATATATATATATATATGTATATATATATATATATATATATATATATATATATATATATATATATATATATATATATATATATGTATATATATATATATATATATATATATATATATGTATATATATATATATATATATATATATATATATATATATATGTATATATATGTATATATATAGGGTATAGATTTACCGGCTGGTCCTAATGTTCTGGCGCTTTGAATCAACCACTGGATCATGTGTCTAAGAATTACCACCAACTATAATCAGCCCAACTTTCACGCATAAACCTTTTCAACGAAAAAACATTTGGGAAAAACCCCCAAAATGAAATCATCTGCAAAAACCTGACGCTAAACGAAAGAGTCACTAAACATCCTCTTCCTCTTGAAGCCGATGTTCCGCCGACATTCCTTTCGCTGTTTAAGTTGAATTAGCGGGGATGTTAGCCAGCAGATGCTCGCTTAAACACGGAGCACACGCATTAATATTCATTTGGAAAAAGGGTTTCTGGCCATCTGTTGGTGGAATTATCCTACTTGCACAGATATATTTTTTGGTTTCCACAAACTCCTGAGGGAAACATCGACTGTTATAATGAATTCATGCTTCCTGTTTGGTCACCAGCTAAGCTGCTAGCTTAAAAACAGTAACACTTCAGCACAACACAATAAAAAAAAAGTAAAAAATGAATGAATAACTTCTTTGAACGCTCAGATTGAGTAAAATGCTCCAATTGTAATTATTTCATTTAAAACAGAAATACTGTGAATTTTAATGGGATATTTTTCGCAGCTTTTAGTTCCGAATATTAAATTCGGTAGAAGTAGAAGAAGATTGAAAAGAAGGAGGCGTGGCCAGAGGCAGCTAGAGATGAGGAGAGCAGATCAGTCAGAACTTTAAATATCGGCATGATGACAGTTAGAGGAGGAGGGCAGGAGGAAGTCATGTGTCAAAGAGACCAAGTGGAAAGGCAGCAAGGCTAAAAGCATCGGAGGAGGGTACAACCGTTTTTTTTTTTTCATGGCGTGGATGAGAGGAGATATGGGGTAGGGGGGATTGTGAAGGAGGAGTACGGGAGGACTGGTAAGGAGGGGAACAGATTTTCCGTCAGATTGATGAATATGAAGAAAGAAAGTGAAGTCTTGATGATGAACGCGGTCGCCGCTTCTGCCCCACATGTTGGTTGCGAGTTGTAAGAGAACGAGGATTTTCTGGAGTGGGTTGGATGAAGCGGTGGAGAGTATTCCCCGGGGGGAACAGAGACGATGAAGAGGGGATGGGCAGGTGTGGCGGTAAGGACAGGAAGGAGGAAGGTCAGGTCGTGGTAGATTTTGCAGGAAAGATGGAAATGGCTGTGATGAACACATACGCGAGAAGATGGAGGAGCTTTCATCTGGATTACATCCTATGGATACGATGTATTCTGACAGTGAGGCAGAGGGAGGAAGATGGGAAGGATGTGCAGCAGGTTAGAGTGTGAGGACAAGAAGGGAGCAGAACTGATGGATGAAGGAAATAAGAGAGAGAAGGGTTGGAGATGTGAGAACGAGACGCAGTCGTTTGTCCTCGGGCGCCGACATCCCTTCCTTCCTCATCCGTTGCTCCTATTTTTTTTTTTATGTCGCATATGTCACGTTGGAAGGCGATGCTGCGACGTCTCATTCAGTCCAAACTATGAGTCACCAGGACGTTGCCGCGGCGCCGCCGTCCCCCAGAGACACATCACAGCGGAGAAGTTCCTTCAGATCCACTTCTCCTCGCCGTTCGTCACCACGGCTGACCGTAACGAGGGCGTCGCCGCGAGGATGTCGTCCAAGCGTCTTCTGATCGAGGAAACATTCGCAGCGACGACTTCAGGCAGGATCGCAAAGAGTTTGTGTGACAGAAGAAGAAAAACCTCATTTCTTCCTGCTGCCTTCAAAATCACAAAATCACAGCGTGTTGTTGTTCCTTTGTTGTTGTGTTTACTTGTTTTTGTGTTTTATAACAGTTCGCTCAAACAGACAATCTGTCTGTCTGTTTGTTTACCTATTTGTTTGTTTGAGGATTATGGAAAAACTCCCATTTTTACCCAGAGGTAGGTTTTGACAACACCTAGAGGTGATTACTTTTTTTTTTTAGAGGGTTAGGGTTACATTTGGGATTCTCAGCATTTAAAAATAAACTAATTACTTAACTAAAATAAAATAAAATAAAATAAAATAAAATAAAATAAAATAAAATAAATAAAATAAAATAAAATAAAATAAAATTAAGTAAAATAAAGTAAAATAAAATAAAATAAAATAAAATAAAATAAATAAAATAAAATAAAATTAAGTAAAATAAAGTAAAATAAAATAAAGTAAAGTAAAGTAAAGTAAAGAAAAGTAAAATAAATAAAGTAAAATAAATTAAAATATAGTAAAATAAAATAAATAAAATAAATAAAATAAATAAAATAAATAAAATAAATAAAATAAAATAAAAAAATAAAAAAATAAAATAAATAAAATAAAATAAAAAAATAAAATAAATAAAAATAAAATAAATAAAAAAGTAAAGTAAAACAAAATAAAGTAAAGTAAAGTAAAATAAAATAAAGTAAAATAAATTAAAATAAATTAAAATAAAATAAATAAAAAAGTAAAGTAAAACAAAATAAAGTAAAGTAAAGTAAAATAAAATAAAGTAAATTAAAATAAAATAAATAAAAAAATAAAAAAAATAAATAAATAAAATAAATAAAATAAATAAAATAAATAAAATAAATAAAATAAATAAAATAAAATAAAATAAAATAAAATAAAATAAATAAAATAAAATTAAGTAAAATAAAGTAAAATAAAATAAAGTAAAGTAAAGAAGAGTAAAATAAATGAAATAAACTGTGATAGATGTGATAGATGTGGTTTGAGGTGTAAGTAGGATCCAGTCCGTCACACGATTTAGGCCTAATCTGAGGAACGTACATGTGGCGATATGCGTCAATCGCAACTGAGAGGAGCAATATCTTCTCATCTTTGGATGACGGCAAACACTTCCGAGCCCTTTTCCTGGTTGGATTCTGTGTCTCCGCTTGTCGGGAGATCTCCCGGCTTTAAAGATGACAGCCTCATCATGTCGTCCAGTCGTGTAATGTGTTATAAATATGCAGCTCCATGCCCATTGGTGGGATGTGTGTGCCTTTGTGTGCGGCGTCGGAGATGACTGTTAACTTTGTGATTCTCATACAGCAGGTTGGGGTTTTATTCAGTGCCAGTGAATCCCAACATTTGTATTACTGAGGTGTTTGTTGAAGGGATTTATTTTTCAGCTTCATCCACCACTAACTATCTAAATGGCGGATCTGATTACTAGGCATGAAATTGTCAGCGCTCTTATAATGAAATTATCCTCTGGACCGGTGCTTCAGCTATCAGCTGTATTTCTGATTGTTTTGCTTCAGATAAAAACACTTTCAAGAAGATAAAAAAAAGAAAAGGAAGAGATCTCTCTAAGTCAGACTTTGGGATTAAACCAGGCTAGATTGTCTCAAAACTGATTTAAACAAAACTAAAATCAAGCAAACAAAACTGGACTGATAATTGGGTTAGACGATAAATAACAATAAATTCATAGTCAGAATTTTTGTTTCAGTGCTGATTCAACGAATCAAAAATGGTGGGAATAATAAAATCTACGTAATTAGAATGAATAAGAAACTATGGAACAGCTATTGTTTAACAAACAAAAGTTATTTTGGAAAACAGTATTTTTTTGTAGTAAAGCTCCCCCTGGTGGTTGAAAGATGAATTACTGAGATACAATATGAAATGCAAAAATTAGATTTTCTCAAATTCAAACATTCGCACCAATTTTAGACTAAATCGGACGAACCGTTGAGAAATTATGGCCGAAAAACTAGATGTTTTTGTAGTAAAGCTCCCCCTGGTGGGTGAAAGATGAATTACTGAGATACAATATGAAATGCAAAAATTAGATTTTCTCAAATTCAAACATTCGCACCAATTTTAGACTGAATCGGACCAACGGTTGAGAAATGATGGTTTGAAAACTCTACGAGAAAAACTCCCTCTGGTGGCAGAAATGTGCAACTGAGCTTTCCCAAAATCAATCCAGCTCTTCCTCACACCGAGGTCTCTGTGGATAGAAAATGTATTATTATTATTATTATTATTATTATTAACCAGTAAGCAGCGGCATGAGTTGAGATTAGGCTTTTAAAGTCCCCCTCACTTAAAATACTTTTATCTCTCTTCTCTTTGTTCACTCTCTCTGATTTCGGAGCTTCAGTCTCGAAATGAGGAGTTTGACAAAAGTTCACCTGAAAGTTTCTCCTCGGAGAACGAACATAAATCACGTTTAAAAATGCATCAAGGCTGGAACGCATTTACTTCATCATGAAACATTTACCAAGCTGATGTCAGGATCTGAAGATTTCCCTTTTATGAGGAACATCAAAGGGAATTAAGCCTGTGTCACCTCATATTTATACCCCAGAGAAACAGGAAGTCACTGTTCACCACTTCAGAGTTCCTGCTCACACAGGTGGAGATAGAAATATAAAAAAGGAATGGAAATATAGTTTGGTTACCTTTTTAAATCGCAGGATTTCCTTTATATTTACCTGTCTGTCCTTTCATGTCACCCCTGTTACCTGTCTGTCCTTTCATGTCATCCCCTGTTACCTGTCTGTCCTTTCATTTCGTCACCTGTTACCTGTCCTTCCTTTCATGTCATCCTCTGTTACCTGCCTGTCCTTTCATGTTGTCACCTATTACTTGTCTGTCCTTTGATGTCGTCACCTGTTACCTGTCCTTCCTTTCATGTCATCCTCTGTTACCTGCCTGTCCTTTCATGTTGTCACCTATTACTTGTCTGTCCTTTCATGTCGTCACCTGTTACCTGTCTGTCCTTTCATATCGTCACCTGTTACCTGTCTGTCCTTTCATGTCGTCACCTGTTACCTGTCCTTCCTTTCATGTCATCCTCTGTTACCTGCCTGTCCTTTCATGTTGTCACCTATTACTTGTCTGTCCTTTCATGTCGTCACCTGTTACCTGCCTGTCCTTTCATGTCATCACCTGTTACCTGTCTGTCCTTTCATGTCGTCACCTGTTACCAGTCTGTCCTTTCATGTCATCACCTGTTACCAGTCTGTCCTTTCATGTCATCACCTGTTACCTGTCTGTCCTTTCATATCGTCACCTGTTACCTGTCTGTCCTTTCATGTCGTCACCTGTTACCTGTCTGTCCTTTCCTGTCGTCCCGTTACCTGTCTGCCCTTTCATATCGTCACCTGTTACCTGTCTGTCCTTTCATGTCGTCACCTGTTACCTGTCTGTCCTTTCCTGTCGTCCTGTTACCTGTCTGTCCTTTCCTGTCGTCCCGTTACCTGTCTGCCCTTTCATATCGTCGTCACCTGTTACTTGTCTGTCCTTTCATGTTGTCACCTGTTACATGTCTGTCCTTTCATGTCATCACCTGTTACCTGTCTGCCCTTTCATATCGTCGTCACCTGTTACATGTCAATTAAAACATTGTTTTTTAAATCAATTTGTAATAATTTATACATTAACTTGGTTTGGGTTCAAACGTAGATTAAATTTAAAGAAATGATGTGATATAATTATATTTTAAAAAGTCAGGGCTATGATGGAATCACCAACCGATGCTTCCTGTTAATGCGATGACTCAAAAACCATCTCATGGAACATTTTCAAATATCGGACCAACGTAGACCTTAGAATGAGGAAGAACTGGATTAATTAATGGTTCTATTTTTCTGACACTAGGGGATGTTTGTTTTCAAAATCACAGTTTATGGACCATCATTTCTGAACAGTTGGTCCGATTTAGTCCATATTTACTGCATATGAATCGACGTGAGGAAATCAATCCTTTAAAAATAGTATGTTACTCAAATATCTCATATTTAACTCACTAGAAGGAGTTTTGTATATATATATTTTTACGAAAAAACAGTTTCCCACACATCAACCGTTGTTCAGCTTAAGTCCAGATTTAGTAAGTCTGAATCAATTCAACGAGTTATATCTTGTAAATGTCACAATGTGAACGTTGTAGTTCATATTACAGTCACTAGGGGGCGTTTGTTTTTTGTCTTTCCTCACCCTTGGTCTGATTTAGTCCATATTTGTTGCCTATGAATCTCCTCCGAGGTTTTTCTATAAATCATGTTTTTCTGCAGTAGTTCAGACTTTAGTCACTAAAGAGATCTTTTGTTTTCTCATGACAAAGTTTGTTTTTCAGAACAACTTCCTAACCGCAGGTTCGATTTATTCCACATGTGGATTCACAGGAATCCTCTCAATGAGATTAATCTCGTATTTCATTTGATATTTCACGTCTTTCTCGGAAAGGAAAGCCATTTTTAACAAAAAAGAAAAGCATTGTTTTTCAGACTTAAGGGATCCTTTCATTTGAGGTCTTCAATCGGGGGGATCGTTTCTACTACAACCTTTTTAGGAGACCTTTGCCGTCGAGGATGAATTCACAGGCTTGCTTTCCTTAGAAATTGTGTTTTTTTTTAAAGTTTTCTTTTATTTTCTGGATCCAAACATTTGTTTCTTAAAAAGAATAACCTGATAATTGACGGATATCAGGTGCAGGAATGTTTTCACATGTTGAGATGTTGAGATGTGTGTCGTTGCTGATGGTTGGTGTGAGCGGCGGAGACGCTCTCCCCTCGGCTCTGTGTGTCTGCAGCGCGCGCACGCACACACACACACACACACACGTACACGCGCGCGCGCAGAGATAAGGCGAGGAGGAGCTCCACCATCACACGCTCGTCCGCGTAAACGGGAGGCTGTCATCCGCACTTGGATTACCAGCCAGTAAAGTGTCACCGCTCAGACCGGCTCCACACCGGCGCCCTGCCCCGCGCTCCGCTGCCCGCGCCGTCATTCACCTCGTCAAGAGGTAGACCCCTCGGTGAAGCTGCGGTGGTAGCGGTCAGTCACCGCTTTTATAGAGTGGGGTTTTTTTTTTTTGTTGTTGTTGTTTTTTTCACTGGATGCAAAAAGGAAAAAGTTTATTCTGACGCTGCGTAAATAAAAGAGGAAGAAAAGGAAAAGGAGAACATAAGGTGGGAGTCAGTCTGCGCCGAGAGGTGGAGAGCGTCTACAGTTTCTAAATATAAAGAAGATACCTCCAACTAAGGTAAGTCAAGCAGCTTCTTTCTACATCTCTACATTTGATCTGCTCGACTGCGCCTTTCATTCTCGCCGCACGTTTTGGAGATGAAGCGTCTCTCCGCGCCGGATGACCGCCGACGCGACGCCGCTTCTCTCCGCGTTTCTGTCTCGTGCGTGGCGTTAAAATGTGGCGTCCGGGATGTAAAGATGGAGCAGATAATGCAGAGCGTGACTCATACTCAGGTTTACGGTCCCAAACCCGTGATGCTCTATTTCTGTGAGTGGAAACAGAAGCGCTCGTGTAAAAACTGGAATGACGCACGTTTGCGCACATCAGATCATAACCAGGAGCTGGTGGGGGGGGGGATTTTTTCCTGAAGAGGGTCTTGGAAAATGCTGTGATGAAAGGTGGTGTTTGGGTGGAGGTCACTGCGCAGGAATGAAGAATGAACTACTTCTGTCCTTGAAACAATGCGGATCGATGGCTTTTCCGCGCGGGCTGCATGTGAGATTGATTGACAGCTTCTAAAGGAGAGACTTTACAGCCACTGAGATGTGAATACAGATGTACACACACACACACACACACACACACACACACACACGCACACACACGCACACACACGAATCCACTGCATCCACACAGTCTCCCGATTCCTTTAGTACAAATTACCGCACTGTAAAAAAAAAAATCTGTAAGAGAATTTCTACATCTCTTTAAAAACGGTAAAGATGTTATCTTCAAGTCTTCAGCTTATCTAAACGGCTACACTGTAAAAAAAAAAGAATCTGTGTGATTTACGGTAAAACACCGGCATCTGTGGTTGTGAGAATTTAACCGTAAAAAATACGGGGACCGTGTTCAAGTAAAGTAAATAACTGCAAAAACATATAGATATACTGTTAATCACTTTATAAAATATATCTAATCCCAAAAAAAATGACATTAAAATCGACAGTATTTCACAAATACATACTGTGTTTTTAATCTCTCGTCTCTGTTGACTTTAAGGTTGTTTTTTTTACTGTATATTCTCATGTACATAACTAAAATTACTGTAATTCTAAAATTATATGATATATTTCTGTTTTTGTTCTCTTGTTTTATCAAAGTATTTTCACTGGGAGATCTAAATATTTTTACTGAAAGAATAAAGTTATGTTATGATTTGAAGAGTTTTTTTTTTTTTTTTTTCAGTGCAGAACAAAAACAGTAAAACTTCCGTCAAACCTTCACGCGTCCGTCATAATTCCGAACCTTCAGAGTGAATCCGAGCTCTAACTTTTGCTCACTGCAGGTGTCGTAGACTTTGTGTTGAGTTGGATTTGCATGAGCCGAATCCAACTCGAGGTTTTTCTTCGCTCTCCTCCTCTTCCTCCTCCTCGGTTTCAAACCGCCCAGATTGATTTTTATTAACAAATTCAGGGAAAAGTGGGGAAAGGAAGAAGAAGCATTCCTTCATGGACCCAACAATCCGTGAGGCCGATACAAAACAAGCCAAAAACAATCGATGATCGTTGTCTACACTGTAAAAAAAAAGAAAAAAGAAAAGAAAAGAAAAAAGGATACTGTATAATTTAAGGTAAAATACGAGCAGCTGCGGTGGCTAGAATTTCACTGTAAAACATACATTCACCATGTGCAAGACATTTAAGTAAATCACCATTAAAAAAAACACAGTACAGTACAAGGGTATTCAATAAATTACAGTAATTTAAAATAAATTTCACCCTTTTTTTTTAAACTTCAGAATCAACAGTATATCAGAATTATATCAACACAATTATACACTATTAACATTTTGTTTCTGTAGTAATTAAGGTAAGCTCTCAGTAAATGGTTTTAAATTACAGTAAATTCAAATGAACACCATTTTTGACTTTATGGTATTTGTCATATAATTTTAGCAAAAGTGGTTTTCACAGTAAAATTCTGTATTTTCCACATATTTTAATCGTAAAACATTTAGTTACTAACTTTTTCTTGATTTATGGTGATTCACCGTATCTACTACTGTTTTTTAATTTAACCCTCTCTTGCTGTAACACTTGACAGGATTTTACTTTCATTTTTGTACATGGTGGTAATTACATTTAAATTTACAGTAAAAACCTTTAACCATTTTTTCAAATTTCAAAATTTCTTGTAATTTACAGTAATTTCTTGTAATGCCCCCACAAGTTTACAGTAAATCTGTTAATTCCTCATGGTATTCCACCGTAATGTCACTCTATTTTTACGGTTAAACTCTGGCAACCACAGCTGCTGGTTTTTACTGTAAAAATTACCGTTTTTTTTCTCCTCGTTTTTTTTGTTTTTGTTTCTTTTTTACAGTGTAGCTCAGCTCAATCTGTTTAGAAAAGAACCTTTATGGCTTGAAGAGAATGTCTGCAGCTAGATTGAGTCTTCTTCTGGGGATTCCTTGTACCGTTTTTTGAGCTGCATCATCTGAGACACGATTGGAGGTGACGGTGGGTGACGAAGAGGTTTATTGTGAGGAAGAGGGAGAGAGCTTCAGAACGTAAATGTAGGCATACGTTGCGGCAGAGATGAGGATAAGAATAGAAACAGTCGTGCCGGGAGAGACGGAGAGGCGGGAAACGCAGAGAACGGGAGCGATGGAGGATCAGGCGCAGACAGACGGGCTGAAGTGAGACACGTCCCAGAGATCCGGGCACCCTTCATCACTCCTCACGATGTTCTCTCTCTCTCCGGCCGCCCCCAAACAACAGATCTGGTCCTGATCTGTTCCTGATCTGGTCCTGATCTGGTCCTGATCTGTTCCTGATCTGGTCCTGATCTGTTCCTGATCTGGTCCTGATCTGGTCCTGATCTGGTTCTGATCTGGTCCTGATCTGGTCATGATCTGGTCCTGATCTGGTCCTGATCTGGTCCTGATCTGATGGGACAGAAAGCAGAGAGTTCTGCATCTGAAGAACAAAAACAACAAACGGGACTTTTAGATGGGAAATGTGCCTCAAATTCAAATAAAGGCTCCATCGGATCAGAACCCAGTCGTCAGCAAACGCAGGAGGAGAAACTAGAACTGTGAAACTTTATGCCTAAATCAAAGAGGCGGATAATTACGGAGTGTAATTGTGCTTTTCTATGTTGTTTGTCGTTATTAGGAAACAAACAGCATTTTGATTCCGTGTGATTGCAAACACATGGTCTCTCTCTCTCACTCTCTCTCTCTCTCTCTCTCTCTCTCTCTCTCTCTCTCTCACACACACACACACACACACAGACACAAAACAATCAAGCACACACACAGCCATGTAACTGAGACTTATTACTCATTAAAGGTCAGACTATCCAGCGCCAACTGTTATTCTTTAATATTAATGAAGCTTAAATCCCATGATTTATTATATATTATGAATTTATATTCAAATGTTATTAGTGAATGTAATAAATGTCATGCAGATCCGTCACGGTAAACCCCATGACTCAGAAAACTATTTCACGGATCATTTTCAAATTTTCAAACCCGTCACAGACCTCAGTGTGCGAGGAAGAAGGGAATTCATTCAGAAAAAAAAGGTCAGTTGCATATCTCGGCCACTAGAGGGAGCGTCTATCCAGGATCACAGCTTTTGGGTCATGACTTCTCACCCGTTTGTCCGATTCATTCCAAATTTGTCGCGTATGAATCGACTGGAGGAGATCTTTCTTGCGTATTTCATATTTTACTGAAATAGTTTAGATTTCACTCAAAAGGGGGGAATTCTTACATTAAAAAAACAACATCTGTTTTTCAGACAGATCTTCCTGGTCGTTGGTCCAATTTAATCCAGATTTATAAAAAATAAGTTACAACTTGAGGATATATAAATTGTATATTTCATATTTTACTCACTAGGGGAGTTTTTTTTTTTCATTTTTTGTTTCAAAATATTCTTACATAATTTCACATTTAATTATAGTTCAATCAGGGGGATTACTCGTACAATGCAGGGGATTGGGGACTTGATTTGGATACATCCTTGCTGTTGTGGACGACGGCATACGTCTAGTTGAAAAGTATGAAATTACCCGAAATGTCGCTCTCCTACTCTGTCGGAAAATTATACCGTACTTCCGTAACCTCGCTTATCTGCGAGTTTTCTCCTTGCAGCGTAACGTTTTTTCTCCGAATCCAAAAAGTCAAACGAATCATGTGAGTTCGCACGATTCCCGGTCCAGCTGGAAGAAGCCTTCTGCTGTCACATAATCAACTTCCTACGTAAGCCGCGGTGCAAACTTTGAAACAAGAACCAGGCTGGACGTCCTGCAAACTGCAGAATACGGACCGAAATGCGGCGCGTGGAGGTTGAGCGTTCCCACGCATCACGTTCCCACGGATCCGACGCTGTGGTTTAACCTTTTACGTAACGTTATAGATAGGACTGTCATGTTGGAGCCAGAGATCAGGGCCGACTTCTTGATTTCAAGCTGCCATGCAGACATACTCTGGATCCGTGTGAAACGATGAAGGCGTCCGGAGGATCCGGCGAGGTTAACTCAGCTGGACCCGTTGAGCGGCCCGGGCCGCCATCAGGATTCCATTAGTCTCCTAAGTGGTGCAAGATGTGCACAACTGGAGTTGCTCTCTTGGAGCGTCTTTTCAAGGCTCTCCGCTACGGTCGTACGGCAGAGTTAGCGGGGTCTTCGTCAGGTGAAGGGGGTCCAATGAACAGCCTCAGGAAGATAGAGGCTGGATTTTTGTGACGGAAAGAATTGGAGATTCCAGGTAAGAGAAGCACCTGGTTCGAATGAGCTCTTTATTCTGGTTCTGTGGGGATGCAATCTTGCACAATATGATATCATACTTTTGCACTTGACAGTTTTTTTTGATTGACATTTTGTACAGTGTAGTTTTTCCATTTGAATTGACAGTAAATAAAAAATTATGGATAAAAAAAAGTTCAGGGGTCTATAATTGTGAAATATTGTTGATGTCATGAGTATACGGCAAATTTAAAAGTACATACGAGTAAAATCTGTAATTTTAGAGAAAAATTATACGCCTTGTAATAACATTTAAATTTACAGTAAAAAAAATGAAAATTTCTACAGGAACGAAATGTTAATATTCTATAATTGTGAAATATTGTTGATGTCATGAGTATACGGCAAATTTAAAAGTACATACGAGTAAAATCTGTAATTTTAGAGAAAAATTATACGCCTTGTAATAACATTTAAATTTACAGTAAAAAAAATGAAAATTTCTACAGGAACGAAATGTTAATATTCTATAATTGTGAAATATTGTTGATGTCATGAGTATACGGCCAATTTAAAAGTACATACGAGTAAAATCTGTAATTAAGACAGAATAATACTTTTACGGTAATGACAAGCTTCTGATATTATGATATTTTCTGTTAATTTTGCCATAATTTCATGTTTTTTGGCAATAAATTCTGTGTTTTCCTCATATTTTGACAATAAAAAATAATTTTACTTACTAATTCTCGATTTGAGTTAATTCACCATATTTACTACTGTATTTAATTTTACTGTCTTTTACTGTTGCACATGAGTGGTTTCTAATGTCATTGTTTTTAACTGTGGTATTTACATTTAACTTTACAGCGAATTTTTTTAAACCACATAGAGAGTGCAAACTAATATTTATACAGAAATAAAATGTTTATAGTCTATAATTGTGAAATACTGTTGACTTCAGAGATTTTACAGTCAATTCCGTACAATTAGTAATTTAGAAATAATAATACTTTTCTAGTAATGACTAGCTTCTGACATTTTCACGGTAAAATTCAAAATTTTTCACATATTTTGACCATACAAAAAGTATATTTACTTAATAATTCTTGATGTTAGGCCATGTGTCGTCAATAAAGGATCCATTAATTTTTCACAGTATCTACTGTTGTCTTTAATTTAACCATCTCTTACTGTTTTGTGAACTGTGGAATTTTGTTTACCGTAAAAAAAACTCAGTAGAGAGAGCATACCTATATATCTAGGGTGACAAAATGTCAATAGTCTATAATTGCTAAATACTTTTATTAATTTTAATTTACTGTAAGTTTACAGTACAGCTGTTTTTCTCATGGTATTTTTTTTAACTTACTGTCTTATACATGTTTATTCAATTTTTTTTAGGACAAACTCTGGCAACCACAGCTGCTAGTATTCTAACGTAAATAGTTTTTTTTGTTTTTTACAGTGTACTTCAGCCCAGTCAGTTTTAGATAAGAACCTTGAAGGCTTGAAGATAACGTCTGCGGCTAAAATTAGTCTTCTTCTGGGGATTACTAGGGCCATTTTTAGAGCTACATCATCCGAGACCTGAATGGAGGGCATGGTGGATGAAGAGGTTTCACTGAGGAAGAGGAGCTTCAGAACTTAGACCTTCACATACGTTGCAGCATAGATGAAGATAAGAATAACAGTCAGGGCCTTCACTAGGACGCCATTAGCCTCGTCAGTAACCGGCGGATACAAAACAAGTCAAAACAATCGATGACTGTTGTCTACACTGTAAAAAAAAAGATGCTATATAATTTGCGGTAAAATACCAGCAGCTGTGGTGGCTAGAATTTCTCTGTCAAACAAGACCATATGGAAGACATTAAAGTAATTGACCATGAATAAAACAAAGTACAGTACAAGGGCATTACATCAAATGACAGTTATTATCATGAATTGGGTTGTTTTTAAAAAAAACGATGAATCAACAGTATTCCAAAAATTATAAACTATTCACATTTTGTTCCTGCAGAAATTAACGTGTGCTGTCACTGAATGAATACTAATAAAATATGTGATTTAGACAGAATAATACTTGGGACTTTATGGTATTTATCTGATAACTTTAGCAAAAGGTGTTTTCACAGTAAAATTCTGTATTTTCCGCGTTATTTGACCTTAAAAAATATAGTTACCCACTATTTCCTAATTTACGGTAATTCGCAATACCTACTGCTGTTTTGAATTTTACCATCTCTTACTGTTGCATTTGACAGGATTTTACCGTAATTTTTGCGCACCGAGGTATTTACATTTATATTTTCAGTAAAAACCTTTAACTGTCTATATTATCTACATTTAAAAAAGGGCATTATTTACTAAATACCGTTGATTTCAAGGTTTTAAAAAAAAAATCTGACAATCTCTCACAGCCTTTGGCTCTCTACTTAAGTCAGGTGGGAACTTTATTCATGTATCATGTTTCATGGAATCTGCCATGACTGAAGTTCGGTCTGCAGCAGCTGAAAAACAGGGCGGAGGTTTCAGCAGGTGGTGCTAGAATCGAGTTAATGGTCCACAGAAGTCTATGCAACAGATGAGTGTGTGTGTGTGTGTGTGTGTGTGTGTGTGTGTGTGTGTGTGTGTGTGCGCTTGTTTTTGTGAAAAAGGCAGACACATGGACGGTTATTACCTAATGGGGTCCAAAATTCTCATGGTAACATCATTGTGTGTACCCGCCCATCCAGACCCCCACCCACCTTTTATTTCTGCCCGTCTTCTAATACCTGGATTCAATTCACTGCACAGCGGCTCCAAACACTCCAGCTGCACAGCTAATGGCGAAACGTGCTCCGTTACTTCCGTGATCGATCCACTGTTCCCCGTCTGAAATCATCAGGATTTATTAGGGAGGCCAAAGGAACATGCCGTTCCACGTTACCTTTCGATTATTCCTGCGGCGTTCGTCTCACGAGTTCACTCCGAGACATCAGTTCAGATTTTTTTGAAAGGGTAAAACTTTTTTATTTTTAACTAATGTTGAACCTGAATGGTTGTTTTTGAATGAGGAAGAAGCTCGTTATCACTGAGATGTTTTTTTGTTCACAGGATGGATAAAAGCTGCCTTACATTTATAAAAAAAAAAAGGACTTTGTAGTCTCTAATTTTTTTTACCGTAAAACATTACGGTAAATCATCCTAAAAATTTTTAAAAATCCACTTGGTGGAAATTTATTTGATTGCGAAATTCTGGCAACCGTAGTTTGTTTTTTACAGTGTAGCTCAGCTCAGTCAGTTTAGACGAAATGTGGTTTAAGTGAGGAACAAGAGCTTCAGTGCAAAAAAAGAAGTATTGACAAACCCAAAGAAAAACCCAGTCCTATTAAAGAAGACCCTAATGTTCCTTAAGAAAATGTGGAACATATAATTACCACATATAATTAAATTATTTTAAAAGGCTGCCACATCGGGTATGTATGGAATGTGTTTCCCGCTCTGAAAATACATAAACAGTTCTTCGCTCAGTTACTTCTTTTAAATTTTTTAATATGCCTGTTCCAAAACACTTATGAAAGTGGAAAATCCTAATTATCCTTATTAGGTTCAATAAAAAGAAAAACATTTGTGATTAGAACTGGTTATATGACACAACAGGACATGGTGTTACATAGTTATTACTATATTAAAGCGTTGGAGTAACTTTAACAAAATAAAAAACACTGAAAAAAATAAACACTCAAAGACTTCATTAGTTAAAAATGAAGCCCAAAACTTTATAATGGTTTGTTTTGGTGTTTTATTGGACAGTCATCCAGAATCAGCTCTCTAAGCGGCTGTAATTAGTTTTTCCTAGAGTAAAATTTCTGCTAAATGTTTAATGTTGACAGCGAGCTGAAACAAACAAAACGATTAAACGATTAAATTTAAATCCCTTGCGTTTTTTTTGAAGGTAACATTTTTCGCTAAAGCTTAAATCTTTCTATCTGACCTCTATCTCTATGACTGGATGACTTTGACAATAAATAATACCAGCACTTCTGGAGAAAGGATCCAGTTAGCATGCTAATGTTCACAGTTTCTATTTCCTGCTTTCAGAACCAGCCAAGAAAGACATTTTTTTCCTTGTTATCTTTCTAGCCTTTTCTCTCCATTCTCAGCCGTTCTTCTTCTTCTTGGCTCATATCCCCCCTATTGATTGTATACAATATCTGCTTGACTTCATCTACTTCGGTGTAAAGCATGTGTCGTTTTTTTGTTCGCGTGTGCTCCCACACCAACTCATTTCATCCTGTGTGACCTCTCCTCACAATACTGCAATTTGTTTCTTTGTCCTCTCTTTCTCACTCAGTCCAGTTCATTTCCCTTGAATTAGATTTTTTACACTCGCTCCTTTCTCCACCCTTTCTCCACGTCTGTCCTCTTTCTGCTCCATCCTTCACAGTTGATTGCATCCACAGTCGCTCCGGTCTTTCTTTTTTTCTTAAGGTTTCCAACATAATTTACAGGTTGCAAAGAATCATGGAGATCAAAAAAGGACATACGGATAAATAAATAGAGACATTAATTAATTTGGGGAATGTAGAAATGCAGAAATAAATACATCAAAAAATACATTAAATAAATTAAATGATTAATGTAGAAATGAATGAATAAATACATTTAGAAAACAAAGGTGAATGGCTTAATAAATGTAAAGATAAGTTAATTAATAA
Organism: Lophius americanus; assembly: GCA_037951165.1. Classification (NCBI taxonomy): domain Eukaryota; kingdom Metazoa; phylum Chordata; class Actinopteri; order Lophiiformes; family Lophiidae; genus Lophius; species Lophius americanus. The sequence continues at coordinate 75,672 of JBBDHG010000168.1, read as the reverse complement.
ACATAGGAATACAGAAATCAATCAATCAATGAATAAAAATATATAGAAATAAATACAAAAATTGATGAATGAATAAATATGTATGTAAATAAGTACATTAATAAATGGATGAAGAAATTAATGAAAAAAATTGTAATAAATACAGAAAGAAATTAATGAAATATGTCTATATAGCAATAAATAAATGAATAAATACAGAAGAAATAAATGAAAGAATAAATGGAGAAATTCATGAACAAATAAATGTAGAAAAACATAAATAAATAGCTAAATAAATGTAAAAAATAAACAAACAGAGGGACACACGAATATAACAATAAATGAAAATATATAGAAATAAATACATAAATAAATAAATGAATAATAAGTAAATAAGTACATCCATAAAAAAACGCAGAAATTAATGAAAATTAGTGATAAAAACAGAAATAAATGAATGAATAAATGTGGAAACACAGAAATAAATATAACAATAAATGTAGAAAACACTACAGAAAGTAAATTGACCCAGAAATCAATATGCTCCTCGGGCATTTCAGGCACCGCCCACTGCTCCTTCAGGGAGGGGTCAAACACAGACAACTTGCATTTTCCTCAGGACAAATAAAGTATCAAATATTGATATTGTTTTTGTTCGAATGGCCAGACAAGCTAATGTTTTCAAGCTTAAGATGATGTAGAACATATCCGATCCAGCTTGTGAGTGGGCGGAGCTAGGGATTTCGAAAAAATGGCAGTTTCAGGCAGTTTCAGTAGTGAACGCTATCATGTCCTTTTTACAGGATGAAAAATGGAAACCCAGTATGGTGGTGCCCCAAACAGAAACAGGATAACATCTGGGCTGACATTTAAGATTGTACCAATAAAGAAGGGCGAAGCCGGAAAGCGTGGCATGTGTCGACTTTTACAGGTTTTGATGACATTCCTTCATGCTGGGCTTCCCAGCTTCTCCCTCCTGCTTGGTTGGAAAACCCTTCCGGGTTTCTTTTTCCGCACTGAGGTGTCAACTTCTGATGGGTTGCTGTCGCCCGGGGAGACACGTAGTGGACGGCTCAGGGTGACCCAGACAGATGGCTCGTCTACAAAGATGCTCTCTTGTAGCAGAAATATATTCAGTCAGCATTTCAGGTCAGATTGGTGGAAAAAGACAAGAATTCGACCTCTGATAACGAGTCCTTGCATCCCCGCCTGTCTGTCTTGGTTTTCCTCTGATTTTTTCATGCTGTTTACCAGCCAGGTGTCCAGATTAGCCTTTTTTTTCTTTCCTCATCAACACTGACATTTAGATTGACGCAGCGGAATATTCTTTGACTCCCGTTCATGGGATTTGGCGCTTTCACAAAAGCGCGATGCGTCCGTCTGCGTATGAGCCTGCAATCTGTCAGCAGCACAGCGCAGATATCAGCGTCATCTTCTTGATGAAGGCGCTTTATATGTGAAAGAAAAACATGGAAAGGTCATTAAGGGGAATATTTCTGGGAAATATTCCTCTTTTGATGATGAAAGTTCGATGGAAAGTGGGATTCTGCTTTTCACGTCTGCAGGTTGATGCTGGATGATGGAGCCGTGGGTTTATGATCCAATCTGGAAACAGAGGAAGCAGTTAGCCTGTGTCTGAGCCCGGGTTAAAACAAATCCTCAGCAGCTCCTATGAAGCTGCAGCAGGAGGCTTCAGCAGCAATCATCAGATTAGGTGAATTGGAAGTAATGTTTGGATTCATAAGTGGATGATTTGATTTTCTTTGACCAGAGCCAGGCTAACTCTATTCCCCCTGGACTCCCATCTTTGGACGAGGCTTAGCTGAACATTAACTGGCTAACTCCACGCTGACTCTACGGACAAGAGGGCGACAATGATCCTCTCCTCTAACTAAAAGTAAATAAACATATTATCTTCAAGGGACTCAATCCCCCTGATTGAACTCCTCAAAGAAATGTCACTTATTAATAATATCCAACAGTCCATATTGACTCAAACTAAGTATTTCTGTGAAGTCAGTAGTCTGTTGTAGGATCAGATCCCATAATGATTCAATAATGAATATAAATACAGTTAACTAGGTTTTTTTTTAGCTCAGGAATAAAACAAGACATCTACCTACTACCTACCTACCTTCCCACCGACCTACTTTAGTACCTAAGTACCTACCTACTTTTCTATTTAACTTCAAATTCTACCTACCTATCTACCCACCTACCTACCTATCCCCCAACTACCCACCCACCTACCTACCCACCTACCTATCAACCTACCTACCCACTTACCTACCTACCTACCCACCCACCCACCTACCTACCTACCCACCTACCTATCAACCTACCTACCCTCTTACCTACCTACCTACCTACCTACCTACCTACCTACCTACCTACCCACCCACCCACCTACCTACCTACCCACCTACCTACCTACCTACCCACCCACCCACCTACCTACCTACCCACCTACCTACCTACCTACCTACCCACTTACCTACCTACCTACCTACCCACCCACCCACCTACCTACCTACCCACCTACCCACCTACCTACCCACCTACCTACCTACCTACCCACTTACCTACCTACCTACCTACCTACCCACCCACCCACCTACCTACCTACCCACCTACCTATCAACCTACCTACCCTCTTACCTACCTACCTACCTACCCACCTACTTACCTACCTACCCACCCACCCACCCACCTACCTACCTACCCACCTACCTACCCACCTACCTACCCACCTACCTACCCACCTACCTACCTACCTACCTACCTACCTACCTACCTACCTACCTACCCACCTACCTACCTACCCACCTACCTACCCACCTACCCACCTACCTACCTACCTACCTACCTACCCACCTACCTACCTACCTACCCACCCACCCACCTACCTACCTACCCACCTACCTACCCACCCACCCACCTACCTACCTACCCACCTACCTACCCACCCACCCACCTACCTACCCACCCACCTACCCACCTACCCACCTACCTACCTACCTACCTACCTACCTACCTGACTTAATCTAAACTCATGACACGTACAAGGAGGAATAGTTAAATGATAATCAGACAGGATGTTCACCTTGTTAAAAAAGTGTTGTCAATAAAGTTACATCCAACCGTTCGGGCCACGGGGGCCAAAGGTCATCCAGAAATGTTTTTGTCGCGGCTGCAGGAAACATCTCTGAGGAGCGCGGAGGCGAATCGGGCCTCTCTAAATGAGCGCCGCCGCTCAGCATCGGAGTCACACCCAGAGGAGCGCGAGCAAAGCCAAGAGTTCTTGGTAGTAATTAATGTAGCTTACTTTCTGCCTCCGCGGGCGCCGCCTGCGTGCTGTGAGACGTTCTAAATTGTGAAATATTACCATATCCCTCGACTAACCAGACAAGCCATCGATTTCTGCTGCTGCCGCTGGGCTCTTTATCATCCCGGTTCTGGCACACTCCTCCAGCTTCTCCGTGACTCACGGGGTCGGCTGTAATACCGGCTGTAATCACCCCCAATTAAGGTTCCCGTGATTGATTCCCGGCATCCGGGGAACGCCGTTTCATGCTCACTTTGGAGATTGCGGCCAACGATTTTTTTTTTCTTTTTCCTACAGCCCAGGTTCTTCGTGTCCGTCGTTCCTCTGTGAAAAAATTTGCTCTGGAACTTTTGGAGCGGCTCTTGAGAGATGGATGCTACCGCTCGGCGCTGCTGAGGAAAGAAGACGTTTCCAGCACATTTGTCAAACTGCTGTTTGCTCAAACTTTCTCTCTGCACAGTCTGTGCAGCATCAAGGGCTGCTTTCTCTCAGGCTCAGCGGCGAGGTCCGTGATCTCAGTTATTACGATATTCCCGAGAAGTCGGCGATTGTCATCGCTGGAATGTATGGAGTCCGCGTCTGGGCCCCTCCTTGATTCCTTTGGCGATGACTTGATAACTCCAACTCTTTCATGGATCGTATTCAAATTTTAGACCCACATAGACGTTAGGACGTGTGAGGAAGAACTGGGTTGATTATGGGAAAGGGCAGTTGTATATTTCCGCCACTAGAGGGAGCTCCTTATTCAGAATCACAGATTTTGGGTTATAACTTCTCATCCGTTGGTCCGATTTTTGTCCAAATTAGGGGCGTATGATTTGAATGGCGGACATCTGTCTTGTATATTTCATATTTTACTGTAATAGTTTTATTTTACTCACTAGGGGGAGTGTTTTTCCTATGAAAACACATAGTTTTTCACACATACGTCACATTTAACTTCAACCGTTGGTCAGATTATGTCCAGATTTGGTTAATATCAGTTTACCCAAGAGACCCAGTCATATTTTAGAGTGAATTTTTAGAGTTTTTGTTTTTTACAAAACAAATGGTGTTTTTTGTCACGTTACTTCCCAAACAAAAGTCCAATTGAGTCTAAATTAGGGTCTTATGAATCGACACCAGGAGATCTATCTTCTGTAATTCATATTTTACTCTAATAGTTCATGGCTTCTTCTACAAAAATCCCTTTTTTTCACACATATCCTCACATTTAACTTCAACCATTGCTCAGATTTAATCCAGATTTGTTATAAATATGAATTGACCTAAGAATCCAGACACCATGAAATCTGTCATGTCTTGTTCCTGAGCTCAGAAAAACTAATTAACTCTATTTGTCTTCGTTATTGATCTTAGAGCAGACTGCTGACTTCGTAGGATTAGTCTTTATGCTGACGACACTGCCCTGCTCAATGGGAACTGTTGTTCGCAATAGAGTTTATCATAAAATATATTCTTCACTTCAGCAGAAACAGGTTATAAATGCAGATTATATTCATGAATAGCTGTAGAGAAAGTCCATAATTTGTCTTCATATTTAAAACCGTTGCTTTTGTCTCGATATTCTAGCAATGATTCCTTAAGGTTCATTAAAATACTCCAAAGCTCAGATTCTCCATAATGAGTTATAACGGCCTTCAAAACGACTTTCTTTAGTTTGATTGCTTGCTAACAAACTCTTATCAGGAAAATAAGCTCTTGACGTTTCCCTTTGTGTTCCCAGGTCCTCTGCTTGAACTCTGGCTCAAATACCTGCAGAAATATTGGGGGGAAAAAGACGTTTGTCGAAATGATGCTTCCTTGGCAAACCAATACATGGAAATATCAATTGAAATGGGAAAAAAAGCTTATATACTGAATAGAATCCAATCAAATTACTCCTAACTACTAACTGCAAATCTAATACGTGCTCGGTTATTGGATATCCTCTGCGTTCACGCTTTCTGTCTGCTAATGGTTTCTGCGTCTCATCTAATAAAGAGATTCTTAATCCCAACGGTGAGATAAAAGCAATAAAACAAAACCTAAACTGAAACAAACAATATATTCTCAGCAACAAGTGGAGGGTGTCAGAGCCTTCATAAAGCTGCTGTGAGTCATATTTAGGAACTTAAGAGGCCTTTGAGAGGCTGGGCTAAAGAAACAGGCTTCAGAGAATAGCTGTGTTAGAATGGAAGGATTTGGATCGTTAATGTTTTGTTCTGGAGACGCTTTCCGCTCGTTCTTCCCGCTGTAATCTTCGCCTATAGTCTCAAATTGTCCCTCATCACTGCCGATGTTGTAATATTGAATACTTGCTGCAGCTCAGGCTCGCTTTCTCTCTTTAATGTCCCCCTCTCTCTTAACATCTTCTAATCATTACCGTTTAGAACACTCATTATTATCGTAGTTATTGTGTCGGCTACCATTAATGCTCGTGATAACTGCTCCCATATCTCTCTCACCGGCTATTTACAGCCTGGAGCAGCCAGACACCGTCCACTCCTCCACCCGACGGAAAATACTGGAAATACTTTGGTGGAGAGGGACTGCAGTATCATGAAACACACTATGAAGTACACAACCACTATTATTAATACTAATAATATTATTATTACTATTATTATTATCATTTTATTATTATTATTACTATTATACATTTTTATTATTATTATTACTTTTATTATTATTATTATCACCATTACCATTACCATTATTATTTGTTTTTTAATTATTATTATTATTATTATTGTATATTTTTTTTATTATTATGATTATTATGTTACTATTGCTAATATTAATAGTAATATTATTATTTTAGTACTATTATTATTATATATTTTTATTATTAGAATTATTATTATTATCATTATTTTTTATTATTATTGTTATTATTATTATTACTCTTATTATTACTATTATTATTATTACTATTGTTACTATAATAATAATAATAATAATAATATTATTATTTTTATTACCATTATTGTTATAATTGTATTATTATTATTATTATTATTATTATTACTGTTATTATTTTATTATTTTATTACTATAATTACCATAATTGTTATTATTACTACTATTATTATCTTAAACTCTTATTATTAGAAATTATTATTATTACTATTATTATTATTGTTATTATTATTATTATTACTATTACTATTATTATTATTATTATTATTATTAATATTATCATTATTATTATTATTGTCTGATTGAAAAGACGATTTTCCTTGAAATAACAAAATTTCACCATGAAACCATTTAAAAAGATGTTTTTTTTCACCCTTTAAAAACAATCGTGACCAAATAATTTGTCATTGTATGGTCAAATTTGAGCGTCTTGAATATCAAATTAAAAATGTCCCAAAAAAATAAAATATGTAAAGAAACGTTTTATTTATTTATTTATTTATTTTTTTGAGATCAAAGATTTTAATTTAATACTAAGACCTTTATATGAAGAAGATTCACATTTAAACAGTTTTTCAATCACTGAGTAATGAGGCGAAGGAGTTAAATTTAGCTCTAATGGATAATTAGGAGGCAAACGGCGGCAGGAAGAGTGCGTGACATCAGCGGCGGCGGCGCCATCATTCTGCTGATGAGTTAATAACCAGGTCATTCGCAGTGGACGCCACTGCTCAGAAACTTCCTGCGCTCAAATTGGTCAACCTGAGCGAAGCACTGATAATGGTATCAGACCGAGTGTGTGTGTGTGTGTGTGTGTGTGTGTGTGTGTGTGTGTGTGTGTGTGTGTGTGTGTGTGTGTGTGTGTGTGTGTGTGTGTGTTGGGAGCATGTGGGGTGGCCTGAAGCCAGCAGCATATTTTCCTCCATTTTTCCTCCATTTGCCGCCATGTGCAAAAGAACAGCGTCAGCTGTCGCCGGCGAGGACTCGGATTGTGATGAATCGATTAAACGCATCTGCAGGCGAGGCGGTCGCCTAAAGAGGTTAAGCTTTTTACCGCAGACCCCCCTACCCCCACCGGCCCCCCCGCTTTATCTATTTCATATTGATGGTCTTGTAGAGAAAATGCGTAAGAGAAGCAGTGAAGGAGCCTGAAAATAAAGACTTATTGTCTCATCGGGAGTTTATTTTTAGAGCGGCGGTGTTGACGAAAACCAATCAGACGACGGAGTTAATTACGTTGGCGTGGAAACGTTCGTACGATCATCTCTGCCGCAGCTTTGATGCGTCATCTGTGCTGCCGTTTCCTCCCCAAACATCCATCGCTTTGGATGAATAATAGCGTCGTCCAGTCCGTCGCCGGCTGTTTCCGGCAGACGCTACGTTGTCACGGTAGCGGCGCCGATGTTTGGATTCTACCGGGAACCGATAAGAATTCTGCAGAATCAAGACTTTGTTGGGTATTTAGGTGAGGAAGTTCTTCAAAATAAGTAGATTTACGCCGTCGTCCCCGACAACAAGGGTTTAGGGGAAGCCTTCGTCAAACAAGTGGGCAATGGCAATTTATTTATTTGTTTGACGCAACAAAGCAATTTAAAGTACTTTTCACATCAATATGAAATATATTTATTTGTGGAAAGAGCTCCCCCTAGTGGGTAAAATGTGACAAATTCACATCTGATCTCCTTTAGTCGATTCATATGCCCCGAAATTGGACTTAATTGGAGAAACGGTTGAGAAATGATGGTCCGAAAACTCTGATCGTGGAGATAAACTCCCACTAGTGGCAGGGATGTGCAGCTGAACGTACCCAAAATCAATGCAGTTCTTCCTCGCACTTAGGTTAATGTGTGGCAAAAAAATTCAGTAAATGATCCATGAAGTTGTTTTGAATTATCCTCAATAACGACAATGAATCTGAAGCCATCCCAGTCACCGGACCAGAACCCACCAGAACCGTTCTATCACATGTGATTATTTTCTTTATGCTACATTAAGCATCTGATTACTTTTGCAGTAAATGAGGGAGTGTTGTTACGGCCACTCATCTGAACCACAGTCCATATTCCGTTTTCTGCTGACACCGGCGTAATGTGGCGGTGCTGTAGGCTTCGGGTCGACCGCAGGGTGTGAAGGAATTACCAGCAGCCACTGGGGCATTACTGGTGCGAATGCAATGTGGAGCAAAGACCTCATGGAGTTCTTATCAGTCTGATCTCAGACTCCAGCGGGTCAGAACCTCAGTCATCAACAGGAGGACCCCGAGGCAAAGCGGTGCCCTAAGCAGAGATCGGTTATGGTGGCGACCCGCCTCGGTTGTCCACAAACGTTAGAACCTCAAACGGAGAATCTGAAAGTCCTCAGCCTGGTTTTCTTGATTGAAGTTAAACAAAGTTGGCAAAAATAGTCACAAAAAAGTCTCAGGTGGATGAGAGCCGTACAGGATGTCTGAACCGAAGGTCTTCAGGTGTCTTCTGGGCCCTGCTGGATCACCTGTGAACTGCATGTATCCGGTTGTATATATGTGACTTTTGAAAAAAAAAAAGGACATGTTCTCGAGTTCCATGGCTGGCTAGGTGCTCTCGCTAGCTTAAGCCACTATGCTAACAATAGCTGCTATGCTAACGTCGGCCCTTATGCTATTCTTAGCTTCACGAACCTGGCATTCTCCTCTGTGTGATTCATTTTCAGATGTGTGATTACGTTCACTGTGCTGAATGTTTTCGGGGGTTATTCCCCCCCGCAGCTTATATGTATCCAAGCTTGTGAGATGTTTGTAATCATAGTAGCTTAGCTTGAGCTAAGCCACTATGCTACTATGTGCGTGCGGCGCATGCAACCATGTTGCCAATGACCCTGTTTGTAATTTACAAGATAGATCTACTGGAGTCGATCCAAAGCAACTTCTTTCAACTTTTTCCCTCTTTTTTTAGAGGGGGTCGCGACAGCGGATCGTCCCGTTCCACATATATATAGAATAGTTAGATTGGCAGCCTTTAAGCATATTGATTTGGTGCAGTTTTTACACCCGATGCCCTCGCCAACACAACATTCCCGTTAATCCAGACTTGGGACCCGCACTAGATGTGACTGGTAGCACTAATGACCTCACTGGAATTCTGCCACGCCCCCTTTTGACTGGGATTCGAACCCCAGTCTCCTAGACCAAAGTCAGTGGTGTAACCCCCTGAGTCGACCCATGGTCGGTTCTCAAATTCAAATTGACCAAATCGGACCAACAGATGAGAAATTAAGGCTGAAAACCTTTTTGAGGTAAAGCTCCTCCTAGTGGTGGGAAAAAATCAACCAGCCAATTCCCAGAATCACCCCAGTTCTTCCTCACACTAAAATCTATGTGGGCGCCAATCTTGAAAATGATCCACGTCATAGTTTTCCGAGTGATCGCGTTAACACGAAGGATATATCCAAATCAAATACGGTGCGTTTGGCGTTTAAGGGATGAAATGTGTCGCGTCGTAGAGAAGAGGCTGAGGAACGACGTGAAGACGAGAAGCTGCTCTGAACACACACGGATGAAGCCTGATGGAAACCTCACGGAGAGCCTTCCTCGCGCAGCATTCAGGAATTCTTTCCGTCCTCAGCGCGGTAATGAGATCCACGGTTGGGGGGAAATGAAAATCATCTCGTGTCAGTTTCAGCCCAGGCCTGTCATTATCTGCTGGGTCCAATCAGGCAGATGTTGTTGTTTTTCTTCCTCTTGTTTACCCTTTCTCAAATCCTCTTGCGTCATTTTTCTTTCACTCCCCCCCCCCACTTCAGCTGACAAACAATGATATTGCTGACAAGTCCTCCTGAGTCCACGCCACGCCGTTGGAAATGGGTTCACAGCGGACTATCTGAGATAAATGAATTCATTATTATATCAACAAACAGTCGGCTGAAAGCATCTTTGTCTGTTTGTTTGTTTGTTTGTTGGTCTTTGTGTGAGGAGAGACCTCACGGATTTTGCATCAGAGATAACCGGAGGTTATTTTCCCTCCTACAGACGTCACGCTCGCATTAAAGCTGATGTTAAGTTCTGAGGTAGACGGATTCTTCACGACATAAATCTCCACCTCTGATGAAGACAGATAGATAAATAAACCTCTTCACATTCAGGAGGCTCCGACGACAAATGTGTTTGCTGCATAAGTGACCCTCTTGTTGAGATGAAGTGGTCATTTCTCCCCGCGTTCGTTCTGCGTTCAACAATAGGACTTGACATTTCGTGATGACACTTCTCCTCTCGCCGTTGTTTTTCCTGCCGCGGCGAATGGAAAGGATCATCGCACAAAATACGTCGTTGGGTTTCTGCCGAGTGTTAATCCACCATCCAGCACGAAAAAAAACACTTATTTCTTATTCGAGGAGTCCAACTGTGGGAGAATCCGTGTGAGTTGAATACCAACTGGACTTTCTGATGATTCGCCGATCATCAAAGAGGCTTCTTCGGTTCTGACGGGCCGGGATTTATGCCCATATGGATTACCATGACCTGGATGAACGAGAGATGAACTTGCGGACTTCAGGAACAAACATCTACTGCAGGCATCAAAATCCCTGACTCCCCGACCAGCCGGTCAGAACTCAAGAATCCTCTCGGATGAGAAGTGAAGCAAGAAGTCCGGTTGCTTTGGATTCAACCTTCACGGATGAATATGAGCCGGAGGAATGAAGAATCTGCACAGAATACTGTTGAAGAGTATAATAATCCGAGTAAGGAGGGAAATACATGGAAAGATGCAAGAAAGTTCTTCTCAAGTCGACTTATGTGCAATTCATTTGGGCTAATTTGGAGAAAAACAGCGTTTTTCGTAGAAAAAGTTCCTCCTAGTCATTCAAATATTAACTACTAGAGTAAAATGTGATACATACATGATAGATCTTATCGAGTTGATTCATATGCATCAAATTCGGACTGAATCGGACCAACGGTTGAGGAATTATGGTCCCGTGACTTTTGGAGATGATGCTGCCCCTAGTGGCAGAAATATGCAACTGATCTTTGCAGACGGTCCATGAAAGTGTTTTTTGGAGTTATCGTGTTAACGCGGCAGCACAGTTCTAAATAACATTTACTACACATTAGAGATGAATGATATGCATTTTAAATAAAAACAGAATCTGAAATCATTTTTCTTTATGGCGTCTAAAAAGAAAATATGCTAATCGTACTTTATAATATCACAACATAACAAAATCCATAGAAGTTCATCGTATCTAAATTATAAATACATATAAAGAGAAAACTTCCTTTTTCTGTGACAGTTTCTTAGGGAAGAGGATTAGGGCCATGTTTGGCTATGTGACATTTTCTAAGGAAATTTTGACTTTAATCTCAGAATTCATGATTTATCATGTAGCATGAGAATAAAGTCTAAATTCTGAGTTTAAAGTCAGAATTCTGGGATTCCACTCAGAATTCTGAGGATGAAGTCAGATTTCCTGTTAAACCCGGAGCTCTGATTTTAATCTCAGATTTTTTAGTTTAAAAAAATAATAATTAAAATCATGTAGCCCTATTCTGAGAATCGAGTCAAAAATCGGAGTTTAAAAGTCAGAATTCTGTGTTTAAAGTAAGAATTCTGAGATTAAAGTCAAACTTCTGATAAAGAAATATAGTTTATTTCTAGTCAAAATTATGAGATTAAAGTCAGATTCTGTTTTTAAAATCAGAATTATGAGATTAAGGTTTGAATTTTGGGAATAAAGTTAGAATTCTGAAGAGAAAGTCAGAATTCTGGGTTTAAAACTAAGAATGTTTGAGAATAAAGTCAGAAATCTGAATTTAAAGTCAAAATTCGGTGTTTAAATTCTGAATTTTGAGGATAAAGTCAAAATTCTGAGATTGAAGTCAGAATTCCCCCTTTATAATGTCATAAAGCCATTTGTGGCCCTAATCCTCCTCCGAACATGTTTATTATCCTGACATGAAATCTTATCTACCAGGTTTAATATCATATATTCCGTTACTGCAGGGACTTTTCTTACCGTAAAGATTCACATTGTTGCGGAGCTGTAAGTCTTTTTTTTCTTTCTTTAAACTATTGGTTTGCTTTTTGGTTGTGTGTCAAAGTCTGGATTTCTGCCCCGCCCCTAAAACCCAAACTCAAAAACATGTGTTCTTCATTTCAAGCAGTGATTTACATTGAATGCTTTCCAGGGATTTCCGGCGCTGTGATGTCACGGCGCCAACATGAGTTGTGTGAAAGTATTCAATCAGATATTGCCTGACTCACCATGTTAGGCTAACTTCATGTAAGACATGATCCCAGATTCCACAAAAAAGAAACAAAGTGTTTAGAAATGGCGCTTATCGATGATGGAATGAGTTTGAATCCGGCACTGGAGCAAAAAAGGCTTCAGGATTGTGCAGGAGATGTTGAACCATCCTCTCATCTCGACTTCACAACAATCAAACTCATCTTTGTGAGACCGCTGAGTCTCAGAAAGAAGCATTTCTGCGTTTGACTAGAGTTCAAGAACTTTTTTTTCTCGTCATAATATTTACAGAATGCCAGTTTCTCCGATTACAGTCAAAATAAAAAGTCAGCCTTCATTGTTTCCTCTCCTCGTCCAACTCTCCCTCTCCTTCTCATTTCCTCTCTGACCTCTTTCCCCCCTTCACTTATATATAAAGTCTGAATTTTGAGAATAAAGTCCGAATTCTGAATTTAAAGTCCGAATTCTGGGTAAAAAGTAAACATTCTGAGATTAAAGTCCGATTCGGTGTTTAAAGTCAGAATTTTGAGATTAAAGTCAAACTTCGGGGAAAAAGTCTGAATTTTGAGAGTAAAGTCAAAATTCTGAGGATAAAGACAAATAGTTTGTTTCAAGTCAGAATTATGAGATTAAAGTCAGAATTATGAGATTAAGGCTTGAATTTTGGGAATAAAGTCAGAATTCTGAATTTAAAGTCAGAATTCTGGGTAAAAAGTAAACTTTCTGAGATTAAAGTCCGATTCGGTGT